>CANUEY010592989.1:0-14193 GCA_948099555.1 Croton setiger
TTCTTACTCTTTCTCACTCAACCAACCCTCATTTCCTGCTTGAAATACTCACTCCACCTCCAGCTAATAATCCAACAGCTGCTTGGTTGATTTTACACCATTTTATTCCCATTTTACCCTTACATACAACTTATACTTTAACTATTTCTTCTCTTCTTTCATTCAATCTTACAACCTCACAAACCAGCCTCTAAAAACATTCCAGCAACCATTTCAAATACATTTTGGTGCCAAAATAATATGTAGAACACGTGTCTAAAGTTTCGTAAAATCGGAATCCGAAAAGGAGTCGTGGTTCGCTCGGTGCCCTAAACCGAGTCCGAAGCTCGACGATTTTTGCGGAACTAAGACCGTACGACGTTGTCGTATAGTTTTGGTCCCAAAACTCTTTAAAACATGTTAATAATCATATGTCAAAACATCAATGTCATTTGGTTCATATTTGACGCGATTTTGGCATTTTCCGATCACGCAGGTCCGAAAACCCTAATTAGCTCCGTTTGTATCTTTCGACGGCAAACGAGCCTATAACATAACTTGTTCCTCTTATTCAAACCATAATTTATCAAATGTAATTCATATAGTCCATAATTAACTTATTAATCAAGTTAAATCATGATGCATTTTAATAAAAATGCAATAAATGCATGAAATGACGTCGGTTGACGTAGGGTTTTGGTTCGGGGTGTCACAGAGCGACTGTCAACACAGCTCAAGGTGTGAAGAAAGTGATGGGTTTGAGGGCTATTTATAGGTGAAATTCGGTCAAAAGTCAACAGAGGGCGGCTTGGGCTGCTGTCGAGGGCGGCCAGGGCTGCCCTTGGAGGGCGGCTGGGGCTGCCTTGGAGGGCGGCCGGGGAGAGCAGCCTGGGCTGCCTCCAGAGGGCGGCCAAGGCTGCCCTGGAGGGCGGCCAGGGCTGCCTTCCTCCCTCGACTCACGTGTTTTTTATTCCGGAGCCTTTCGGGACGTTCTGAGACTCCGATGGCTATTCCGAGGGCATTTCTGTGACCCTCGGGAAATCCCGGACATTTCAAGTACCATGAAGACATACTTCCGGTGCTATTTTACGAAAATGTCCGGTCTAGCGCGACTGTTCGCGGTCTGCGGAAAATCATTTTCCGGGCCTCAAAATTCAAGTATTCACACATATAGGACCCGTAGGTCTCTCCGTCAAATTATTTAGAAACCGTAGGTTTCTCTCGTGAAATCTACAAACACTGGCTACGATAATCACAACGGCCATAATTAAGTTCTGTGAACATGTACTTGTAAATCATACTTGTCATATCGTCATACTTCATATAATCATATGACCGGGTTTCATTACCGGTTAACAATAACATGTATATATCATATAAACCAGATCAATTAACTCAACTAGTCGGATTTCAGTACCGACTCAGGAACCACAAATATATCAATTCATATATCACATATATCCAATTGACCAACCTTCAATACTCGTCCAAACAATATATCTAAAACATATAACAGCAGTTTCATACCTCTCAGATGACCAGACTTCGATTCTAGTCTAAACAACTCAATTTAACATATTTGGCAATATCACAAAGTTCATATCAATCACATATATGGAAGTGGTTTTAGCACTTACCTCACTGCTGTGAACTTGGGTGGCCCTCGGGTTCCTTATCAAATAACTCAGCTGGTCGGATTTCAGGACCGACTTAGGAACCATAAGTATCACAATTCATATGTCAAATATCTCTAAGTGACCGGGCTTTAGTACCAGTCCAAACAGCTCAATAATACTATAACATCTCATTTTCATATATCACAGATTACCGGGCTCCATACCGGTCCAAACAGTTCAATTATAGCATATAACAGCAAATCTCAAATATAACAGATGACTGTGCTTCAATACTAGTCCAAACAATTCAATTACAGCATATAACAGCAAATCTCATATATAACAGATACCGGGCTTTAATACCGGTCCAAACAGTTCAATTATAGCATTCTTGGCAAATTCAAAAAGTCGAAATCAAACATATAAGTAAGTGGGTTTAGCACTTATCGTACTGCTGTGAGTTCGGTTGGGTCTCGGGTAATTCACCTCGCCTTATTCGAGGACTCGACGCTCCTATAATGCATAACATAGCAATGATGTTCAAATAACTAACTCGGAAATTTATATATGCTATGATGCATGATTTCTTATTTAATCAGTGTGTTATCTCTGTTTAAAATTAAATCCATATATTTCCAATTTAAAACTTAATTCATAACATAATAACATATTTATAAAATCTCAATTTTTCCATATAATAATTATAATTAAGAATAATTATAATTATTAAAACCAAAACTATGTTTAAATAAATCAAACAAATAATTAAAACCAACTTCTAATTTAAATTCTTTAACCAAACATTTAAATCTGAATTTTCAGCCTCAAAACGATCTCAAAATAAATTTCTAACGTCAAAAACAGATTCAGGACATCGAATTTAGGCTGGAAGGGATAAAACATAATTTATTAAAGTTTCCGGGTCAAAAGTGCAATTATTAAAAATTGAGGGACCAAAATTTAATTATCCAAATTACCAAAATCTGCCCAGAAGGGCTATTTTGCAAAGTTCTAGAAACTAAAGGGGTCAAATTGTAAATTTCATAATTTAAATCTGCTGGACTAAATTGAAAACAATCTAAAATTCATGTTGTTTGACTAAAATGCAAAAACATTTAAAGTTCAGGGGTTCAAAAGAGGGTTTACTGAAATCCAGGCACCAAAAATGCTTTTTTACCAAAACAGCGTCGTTTTGGCATGCCCGCAGCCCTCTCTGCGTGCCTCGCGCACGCCTGGATCAAAACGCACGCCCTTGGTGTCGTTTTGATCCGCGTGCCAACAGCCTGCCCCGCCTGCCTTCCTGCCGAGAAAACCATTCTCTCAGGCCTACTTCCCGACAACTGTACGTCCTCCTCCGGTGGCGTTCCAGCAAACTAAGACCACTGTTCTCTTCCTCTACACACCCTCTAGCTAACCATTGGAGCCAAATTCCCAGAAACCCTCTAGATCAAAAGATACAAGTCCTCAAAGTTGACTCCTCAACACTGCCTACCTAGAATTCCAGAATCTGCCTAACTCTCAACCCAACTTCCAGCAACTTTTCCGGCCACCTCCGGTGGTTTTCTGGCAAACTAAAATGACAGATCTCTAGACAAACATACCCTCTATAAACCCATACAGCCAAAATTCACAAAGGCTTCACCAAATGGAAGTTATAACTCTCCAAAGTTGGTACCCCAAAACTGCCCAGAAACTTAGAATTTCAACCCAGAATTTTGTTCCTCTTCTCCCACGAATTCCAGCCCTTTTCTAACCAATCTAACACTTCAAATCACTTCATATGCAACCTAAAAACATTTCAAAACAGTTGGATGGAAAGATTTACCCATGGTTCCCTATTTTGTTCTCTTCCTTTCTTCCTTTCTTTTCCTTTTTCTCTCTTTCTTCTTCTTCCTAACTTTCCCAACGTGTACCACCAAATTCCCTTCAGTTCCAGCCCTTAATTCCAGCCTCCACCTCATGCCAAACATGCCAGCAACTAAGTCCAGCAGCTGGTTGGTTACAATTTGCACAATTCTTATCCAAAATTGCCTTTTAACTTAACTTACACTTAAGGTTTTCTCCATTCTTTCACTTACATCATTCAATCTCAATTTAAATAGTTTAAACACAGCCAGAAACTACATAAAACTTGTTTTTAGTGTCAAAATAATATGTAGAACACGTGTCTGAAGTTTCGTAAAAATCGGAATCCGAAAAGTGGTCGCGGTTCGCTCGGTGCCCTAAACCGAGTCCGAAGCTCGACGATTTTTGTGGAACCAAAACCATACGACGTTGTCGCACAATTAGGGTTCCAAAACTCTTTAAAACATATTCATAAACATGTCAAAACATATCAAAGTCATTTGGTTCATATTTTACGCGATTTCGGCATATTCCGATCGTGCGAGTCCGAAAACCCTACTTAGCTCCGTTTGTGTCTTCAGACGGAAAACGAGCCTATAACATAGCTTAAAATTCTCATTCAAATCATATATTATCATATTCAAAACATATCCAAATCATTTACTTTAAAATATTGCGCGTTTTCGACATTTTTCGGTCGCGCGAGCCAAAAACCCTAATTGGCTCCGTTTATGTCTTTCGACGATAAACGAACTTAAAACATATTTTATTTAACATCTCTAATTCATATATTACCATTTCCAAATCATGTTCATGTCATAGATCATATCAAATTATAATAATTTTTAATTGAAAATGCACAAAATGCATGTAATGACATCAAAATGACGTAGGTTAAGGCTTGGGTGTCACACATTCCCAAGTAAAATTCATCCAAACATTTACTGGACTCATTAATAATTTTCATAATCAATATGCAAATACATGATACTCCAGCAACATAATCATCTTACCATCTGAATGTATCCATCAAGCAAGCAAACAACCCTAATTCCATCAACATCCAGAATGAACCCAACATTCAATCTAAAAATTATGCTTTTAGAAAAGCTTACATTCCTAATAACATAACTCAGATAAGAACAAACAGACAGAAAACATGGCATACCCACGATAAATCAAAACAATAAACAAAACGAAACAAAGAACATTAAAATCAGAATAAAAGCATAATAGTAAGCATTCAATCTATCTAGCCTGGTTCCCAGACTGCACCCAACATTTTCTAAAAGAAATTGAAATTAAATACAGAAGATTAGAGTTAAAGTACCTCAGATTAGCCAAACAGTCTTACAGAATCCCAGAAAATCCAATGCCTTACAGCTCTAGAGAAGTGATTATAGAAAAATTCAAAACCCTTTGATCCTTAACTTCAAATTAATTTTGAATTAAGGATCAAAGTATTGCTTACAGAATGAAATTCAGAAAAAGAAAACTTTAAACTTGGGATTTCCAGCAAATTTCTTTCGAAATTCCTAGATGTCCCTTGACTCCAGAGTTGTTTTCGTCCAGAATCCTCCCCCTCTCGAACGCTCTCCCCCTTTTCTTCTGCAGATGCCTCTGCTTTATAGCCTCCAACCCCTCATCATTCTGCCTTGTCCGTCGCCTCCTCCTTGTTTTTCCTACAATGCGTGCCTTCACCCGTCATCATTAGTATGATTCTGTTACAGAAACAAACAAATGGAGAGGAGGTGGTCCTCTCCCCATCACTGCCTCTCTCCTTCGTTTTGCCCTTTCTGTGTTTTTTTTTTCTTTACCAACATCAAAATGGCATCGTTTGGAATGGAAGTGTTGCCATTTGCTTCTTAATTCCATGGAACACAAAATCTTGGATCGAACCAATTTTGGTTCGATTCAACCTTAATCCCCTATTCCGTTTTCTACCCCTCTAGTTTCCAGAAATCTATTTTTACCCCTCCTTCTTTCTTTCTTCTTTCAGCTGCACCCTTCCTTTCTTAAATCCTTCCCTTCTTCTTTTAATTCTCTTCAATTTCATCCCTCTTCTTATTTTCTCCAAATTTCTCCCTCTTCTTCACTAATTTTATTTTAAAAAAACAAAAAAAAAACTAAAACTCTCTTTAATTAATTTTTTTTAAATTGAAAGTAAAGCAAAACAAAATTAAAATTGAAAATTCAACAAAAGGATAATGAAATTAAAATTGGAATTTCTTTTCTCTTTTTTTTTAAATTTTAATTTCTTTAAAATTAAAATAACAAGACTCAATTATATATTTTTTGAAGAAAGAGAAATTTTTGAAATTCAATTGAAAACATTAAAACATTCCAGAAGCAGGAAAGAACTTAAAATATTCTGAGAACGGGAAGAACTTGAGCTTTTTTTGGAATTTCTGGAGATCTCTTCAAGTTTTAGGCATATTATCATCATTGGTACTTTTTGGGACAAAAATTAAGCATCAACACCTAGACCAAGGGATAAGAAGTTTAAAGGTCTTTGGTGACTCCGACTTAATAATCTCCCAAGCCCTAAGCAAATGGAAGATAAAAGAAGAGCGTCTGGTCCCCTACCTTCGACGCCTAGATGAATTAGCTCGGCAATTTGATGATTTGACCTTTGACTACTTACCAAGGGCCAAGAATCAATTCGCTGATGCCTTAGCCACTTTAGCTTCAATGATGGACGTTGGGGAAGGAAAAGTCATTCGACCACTGATGGTTTAGCTTCAAGAATAGCCAGCATCCATAATGCACATGGTAGATGACAAGCCATGGTATTGGGATATTCTGAACTATCTCAAGTATGAAAGGTACCTAGAAGGTTCATCCAAAACCGACCAAAGGATCCTAAGACAATTAGCAACCAATTACATCCTCATTGGAGATGTACTTCATAAAAGAGCCTGGGATGGCATGCACTTGAGGTGTGTAGACGAGGTAGAAGCCGAATCAATCATGGAATCCATACATGGTGGGGAATCTGGTCCACACATGCATGGAATGGCACTGGCTCGAAAAATCATGAAATTTGGGTTACTATTGGCTGACCATAAATGTAGTTTGTGTAAAACATGCACAACGATGTCATGAATGTCAAATTTTTGCCAAGCTACAAAGGCAACCATCAGTCGCTCTGAATCCTATCTCTTCACCATGGCCCTTTGCTACTTGGGGAATTGATGTGATTGGGAAGAATTCACCCAAAAGCCTCGAATGGCCACCAGTTCATTTTATTAGTCATGGATTACTTTACAAAATGGGTTGAAGCGGCCTCTTATTCAGTCTTGAATGCCAAAAAGGCAACACACTTTGTTCGTACCAACATCTTATGTTGGTATGGAACACCTTTCGAAGTCATCACTGATAATGGAATCCATTTTCAGAAGGAATTTGCAAGCTTCTTAAAGGATAAGAAAATCCAGGATCACAAGTCTTCTCTTTACAGACCTAAAACAAACGGGACTGTAGAAGCTGCAAATAAGTCCATCAAAGTCATCCTTCAGAAAATGGTTCAAAACCACAAAAGCTAGCATGAACAGTTACCTTATGCCTTATGGAGTTACAAAACTGCTATTCGAACAAACATTCCTTGGTATATGGAATGGAAGCGGTACTCCCCATTGAACTCGAAGTTCATTCAGCCAGAGTCATCTAAGAAAGCCAAATCAGTAAGGCTGATTAGATTAACAATTACCATAATCAACTCTTGGGTCTGGACGAAAGAAGACTACAGGCTTTACATCAGATTCAAGGTTACCAAAGGCGAATGGCTAGACATTTCAACAAAAAATTCAAAGACAGGAAGTTAGAAGAAGGTTGTTTGGACCTTAAAGAAATCAGAGCACTAATCATAAACCCTCGTGGAAAGTTCCGTCCTCATTGGGCTGGACCTTACCTCCTGAAGAAGATTCTCTCCGGAGGAGCAGTCATTCTAGCAGATCTAGACGGCTTCGAATTCATAAACCCATGCAATTTAGATCAACTAAAAAGATATTATGTTTAAATCTGTGAACCTGATTCCCCTTTTGTAAAGAAAAGAAAAAAACATTGTATTACGGAGATATGTAAGCGACCCCTTCGGTCTCGGTTCAAAATTAATAAAATTCCTATTTTGCATTTCATTCGTTTTGCCAATTGACAAAAAAAAAACTCGTTAAGTTGAAAACCTGAAAGGGCGGTTTAGGCAAAAATTAGAGCAAAAGAAAAAAAATATAAATAAAAGCCCGCTAAGTTGAAAACCCGAAAGGGCGGCTTAGGCAAAAATGGGCAGCTCGCTAAGTTGAAAACCCAAAAGAGCGGCGTAGGCAAAATTTAGAGCCAAAAAAAAAAATACAACCAAATTGTACCTGGGAAGAAAAGTCCTTAAAGTCCAAAAATTACAAAATCCAAAATTCGGGTCAAACCCGAGAGTCAAAAATTCAAAACAAAAATTCATCTCTTAAGAATTAGTTAAAAGTCAAAATTGACAAAATCGAGTCAGTCAAAAGTCTAAGCTTCCTACTCCATGCTGGGGGCAATATTCTTCTCGTCTTCTTTAGATCCCAGGTCTTCTTTCAACTCCGTCACCTTAAGGAGTCAGCTTAATCTCTCTGTCAGTCACCTCGCCAGTGTCCATCAAACCTTAATTCCATCCTTCCAATTCGCTCAGCAGGATGTTCCTTCTTAGCTTATCAATTGGCCATGCCTAAAAGATAAACCAAGCAAGTATTCAGGAAAAGTTTGAACACTTGAAGAAAGCAAACCTACAAATAGATCCATGCTATTCGAAAAAACCAATTGAAGAAACAATTCTATCATTAAAACTCAAGTCCGCTTTGTCTAAACTTTGCGGGATTTCTATCAGCACAATGCCATTAATGCAGCCTATCTCCTCCATTTGCCTAATCAGGGGGCAGAATTACAAATCTCCAAAACCTTAATCATTGTTAAACAAGAATTTTGCTAAGACGCAGAAAACAAAGCCCAACATCTTGAGTCTCATCTATCAGAGATGACAGAATCATTTTCTACTCATCCACCAACGTTGTTTGGGCATATATCTTAGTGATGTACCTAACAAAAGGACACATATCCTCCATCATAACCCAAAGAAAAAATGAGCCTCAAGTTCCTAAATTTCATATAGACCTTCAAGATAATCTCAAACCAGTATTACCCTTCGAAGAGTGACCAAAACAACCAAACCACATAACCTCATATTGTTCCATTCACCTTTCATAGGGCTTTTAGTCCAATTATGCATGGCAAAATCCGGATACGCGGGTCCTCCACACGCATCCAGACACCGACCTCAAAATTCATGATTCAAAACACCACTGAGCTCCATAAATCACTTGTATGTCGCCCAGTGGGGGGAAATTGTGAATACTCGAATTTTGAGGCCCGAAAAGTCGAGTTTTTCAGACTGCAAACAGTCGAGCCGGACCGGACGTTGCTAGAAAACAGTGCCGGAAGTATGCCTTCATGGTACTAGAAACGTCCGGAATATTACGAGAATCATGGAAATGGCCTCAAAAAATTCATCTGAGTCCCGGAAAATCCCGAAAAGGCTCCGGAATGAAAAACTTGCAAAAAGCTGTAGGAGGGCATCCCTGCCCGCCGTCCGAAGGCATCCCTGCCCGCCGTCGCAGAGCGGCCTTGGCCGCCGTCCAGAGCGGCCTTGGCCGCCGTCCGAAGGCATCCCTGGCCGCCATCCGAAGGCATCTCTGGCTGCGGCCGCCCTTTTGTTGACTTTTTGGCCGAGAATCACCTATAAATACCCCCCAAAACCATCATTTTCTTCACCCCTTGAGCTGTGTTGATAGCCGCTGTCGACGGCCCGGTTTTGCGGACTCTCGCCGACGGTCGGCCCTCGCCTCGGCCCGTTTCGGGAGAGGTTTTGCAAAATTTCTTTTCCGAAACAAGGAAGGTGAATAAAGC
Organism: Croton setiger; assembly: GCA_948099555.1. NCBI lineage: Eukaryota > Viridiplantae > Streptophyta > Magnoliopsida > Malpighiales > Euphorbiaceae > Croton > Croton setiger. Next base: position 9,375 of record CANUEY010592989.1, read on the forward strand.
CATTTTTCGATTGCGGTGCCGAGCTAGTTGGGCTTAAAATTCATTTTTGAGTCGCCACCCATTTCGGGAACCAGTTTTTAAGAAAACCAAAAAGATTTGACTCCGTTTTTGTTTTTGGATAAGGCAAAATCCGAACCAAAGATTCAGGTAAGCGGGTAAGGTACGTTAGCCGAAATTTCATTTCGACTAACGCCCGGATTAATCGGCCTCTGAAACCAAATTTGATTTTCTGAAAAATTATAGTTAAGACTTATTTATTTTGAAAAACCGACTATCAATGTTCCTAATTGGTGATAAAAGTCGTTTGTAAAAATCACATAACAGAAAGCAATAAATTACGAGAATTTAAATTGCGGAAAAATAAACAACCCTTAGTATAAATTATTCTTTCTCCGATTTCCGGAGAAAATAATTACAATGCGGTTCCTAAATTTACATTCTACCCGAATGATACCCAAAATTAAACCCGGCGCCCAAAATTAGCAATTCTAAGCAGTTCATGAAAAATTGCAAATAAGTCCTCGAACTTTATAAAAATTACAAACATGCCACCGAAAGGGAAAATTGCCATTCGGCACATACAACATTCAAACAACACAAAACGGCATTTAAAACACATAACACATGCCATTCAAACAAATAAATGTGAAATATGTAAAATTACATTTTAGTCCCCACATTTTGCAAAATTACGTTTTAGCCCCAAAAGTTATTTTTATTACAAAATTGATCCAAAAACAGTTTGCAAACATTCAAAGCATGTTAAATTGGCAATTTGGTTCAAAAAGGGAAAATTACAGTTTTGATTCTTATACTTTTGAAAATTACATTTTTGCCCCGATTTGCATTTTTCATTAAAACAGCCCCACATTCATGCCAAATGATCATTTTGACAATAAAGCATGCAAAAACATTCATCACAAGCCATAACATTCAAAAGTTTTCATTTCAGTTCCTAAACTTTAGGGAAATTACAATTCTGCCCCTATATATGCATTTTCTATTCTATTTCAATATTTCACATGCATTCTTCCTCATCACACCAACATACTACTTATGGCTTTAAGACAGCAGAATCCAGAAAAGTTGAACAACACTAATCAACAAGGGTGAGAGTGAGAGCAGGCTGTTTAAAACTAGTGGATTCCAGGGGTTGGTTCATGTTAGTTCTGATGAACATCAGTAAGCAAACAGGACTAACATTGGCAAACTGCTACAGTCCTCCATACGGACAAGCAAACAGAGAAACATAAACATTTAGATAGATACTTTCCACAGCAGTTTATTAAAAGCATGCCTTATTAGGTCTTAGCAACATGCTGGAACTATTTGAAGAAAACAGCAAACAGGCTGGACAGGGTAGGTTCAAACATGCATTAAGGCAGAAGAACAACAGAGAGCAAAATTCAACATGCTGACATTAAGATAAAGCTAACATAATAAATTACTAGGATCATTTACAGCAAGCTAGAGCAACAGGCAGACTTAACATGGACAGCAGCATGGATGAGGGAGCAGAATAATTTATCAATGATGACTGTTGAAGGAATGCAGAAACATGGGTATAAGTATGTGACAGAAGCATCATAATCATCTTCCAAGATGTGAGACAACATGATAAACATGTAGGGCAGAAACTGGGAAAGCAAAATACAAACATGCATGCTGAACAGACCTACTAGAAACCTAAACAGAAACAGGTTTGGACCTAGCCTGGAATGCAGCTGAAACATGCAGAATGGGGATGCAATATGCTGATGCTTGAACTCCTAACAGAACATGTGCAAAACATGAAACAGCAGGAAACAAAGCATTTCATGCAGTTTATTCAGTATGCCAGAAAGACATATTAACAAATAATATGACCCCTAATGTTAACTAAGACACTCAGCAGTTCCAACAACAATCAATAGGATTAACAACAAATTCTTAGCTACTAACTTAGCACCATCAAAGTTAATTCTGGTTTAAAACAGAAGGTACAAAGTATATCTCAAGCAACCTAGAGCAGCATGCAACTCAAATGACCAAAAACTCAGAATGAAACTAAATGAACCTATACACTATCCATTTCAAATAGCAACATTAAGCATCAAAACAAACGGCCATAACCAACAGCAACATGCATACCAACACATTAATGGCCAAGAATCAACATACGATTTGAACTCATGGAACTCGTTGAACCAAACCCTTGAACAAACAGAAATATACTTCTCAAAAACAGAACAGAAGACAGTTAATGATCAATGCAACCAGCTTAGTTCCCAAACACAGGCAAACATTATAAGCAGAAAGCAGAAAACAAAAAGCAGCTACAGAAAGTAGAGAACAAAAAGTAACTCCAACATTCCAGAATCAAAAACCAATCAGTCAGGTTCCCAAATGTATTTCAACATCTTGAACAGAAAGCAGAACCGAATTAAAAGAGCTGGAAATTAAAATCAGAGAGATACCTCAAAGCTTTCAAATCTTTTATTACAATTCTAGAAACTTTACAGTCGAATGTTGAATCTTTACATCAGCAATATTGAATTCCTAATTCTAATTTTATGTTTCGAACCCCTCAATTTGATTTCCCCAATTTACAAACGAATAACCCTAATTCCCAATTGAAGTACAAAAATCCCTAGGTTCTAAACTCTTCCCCAATTACAGAAATTAATATCAACTCCCCCAAATTTGAATACAGAAATCAAAAACCCTAGATGAAGAACACTTACAATTTCCAGAAAGCTCTCTCTCTCGAATTTCTCTCCCCTTTCCAAAATCCTCCCCCTTCTCTGCTGCAGAGTTTTCCTTTTCAAGGAAAACACCCGTGGCCTCTGGTTGGCCACGTCTCCTCTCTGACTGGAGCCACCGAAGGGTCTCTTCGACGCCTTTCTTTGTCTATCCACTCTTCTCTTTCTCCTTTCACTTTCTGCCTCGATCAAAGATATCTTCTTTCAGAAGTTGTTGCCTCTCTCTTCTCACTGTTCTGATTTCGTCATTAGATCATTGTTTTCTTCTGAACTGTTTCGTTAGGGTTCTTCGATTTCATTCTGTCGAAGCCTTTTCCGTTCCCTTTCCCATTTCGATCGAAGGGCTTCTGTTTCCGTCCGTTTTTTTTTTTTTCATTAAACCAAAACGACGCTGTTTCTGGCATTCCTCCTTTCCTCCTCAGCATTTTTCAGAAATCATAAATTGGCCCACAAAACTTTCCTTCCGTTTGCAAATAGGCCCCTCCTTCCTTTCTAATTTTCCTTTTACTTTCAATTCTTTTCAATTTAATCATTTTTCTTAATTTTCTCAAATTATCTCAATTAATCCCTTCTAATTAATTTTTCAAAAATTAATTAAACTTAAAAACATAATACATACTTCGATTAAAAATCGAAAACACAAATAAAATAAAATATAAACATTTGCCATTTTAATCTTAAAATTGATTTTAAAGATTAAAATCACAAATCATTCTTTTTAATTTCTTTTTCTTCTTTTCTTCTTTTTTAATATTTTTTTGCAATTTGAAAAATAAAAACATACCTAAAAACATATATTTTTGAAACTAGAAGGGAATTTGAGAATTCATTAAAACACATTAAGGATTAAAACATTAGGAAAATATTTTTGGAAAAGAGGAAAATTGAGCTGAGTAGGAATTCTGGAAATTCCGAGCTTGGAGCTCTTATTATCCTCGGATATTTTGGGGTGCACAAATTGAGCGTCAACAGCCGCTCTCTTCTCCCTTCTTGCCTACGGTGATTCTTCATCTTAAAGGCAATTCTTTACTACTTTCTGCATTGCATTTCTTTGATAACTTGCATTGCATACATAATCACATACATAAAATAAGTCCAAATCAAGCTGAAGCTAAGGAGCGGACGTCAGGTACCTCAGGTATATTCCGAAAATCGATCTCTTTGATTTAACTCTTCATTATTATATCTTGCTTCATGCATACATGACATTTGCATCTCATAAACACATATTTTTGGCTAATATGCCATCATAATCACTTATTTTGGCCGCCGCGCCACCTAAATCAAATCTTTCGACCACAGCGCCGCTAAAATCAACCTTTTGGCTACAACGCCTAAACAAACACATTTTTTGCCACAGCGCCAGACTAAGAATCACATTTTGGGCCCAAGGCCTCACAAATCACTCTTCCCCAGCGAAAATCCAACAAAATCACACTTTTGACCACGGAAGTCATAAAACTCCTTTTTCGGTCACTAGACCAATAAAACACACACTTTGACCGCGGAAGTCATAAAACTCCTTTTTCGGCCACTAGGCCTAAATTTCACACTTTTTGACCACGGACGTCGATAAACTCCATTTTCGACCACGGATGTCGATAAACTCCATTTTCGACCACGGACGTCGATAAACTCCATTTTCGACCGCGGAAGTCGATAAACTCCTTTTCGGCCACTAGGCCAACATTTCGACCACGGATGTCAATAAACTCCTTTTTTGGCCCTAGGCCTAAATTCACTTTTCACACACTCATAGCATGCATACATGTATACACCCCCTTCATCGCCTTTAAATAGGAACATTCGAACTACATTGACCTTGATCTCTCATTCAAACGATAGTATGTAGGCATATTTGAGATATAACCTCGAATAGCAGGTCTCCCCTCTCCTTTTTTCATATATTTTGTCCAAATCTTCATTCCTGCATGACATACTGTTGACGTTCGATTTTTGCACCCCAAAATCATTCGAGGATGATAAAGAGCTTTGAATTAGAAATCGGCCTAATTCATTTTCGGTTCGCTCTTTCCTCTTTTTCGAAAATATTTTCCTTAATATTTTCAGTCCTTTTT
>CANUEY010593051.1:0-16217 GCA_948099555.1 Croton setiger
TAAACATATAAAATCATATCAAAATCATATGGTTCATATTTTACGCGATTTCGGCATTTTCCGATCGCGCGGGTCCAAAAACCCTAATTAGCTCTGTTTGTGTCTTTCGACGGCAAACGAGCCTATAACATAGCTTATAACTCTTATTCAAATCATATATTATCATGTTCAAAACATATCCAAATCATTTACTTTAAAATATTGCGCGTTTCCGACATTTTTCGGTCGCGAGAGCCAAAAACCCTAATTAGCTACGTTTATGTCTTTCGACAATAAACGAACTTAAAACATATATTTTTAACATCTTTAATTCATATATTGTCATTTCCAAATCATTTAATTCATTTTCATGTCATATATCATATCAAACTATAATGCATTTTAATCAAAAATGTAGAAAATGCATGTAATGACGTCAAAATGATGTAAGACTTAGGTCAGGGTGTCACAATTAATAAATTTATTAACATATTATGAATTTATTTATGAATTTATTAATTATTAAATATATTATGAATTTATTAATTTATTAATGAATTTATTAATTTTTAAATATATTATGAAATTAAATTAAATTATTAATAATATTTTATTAAAATTTAAAATAATTTATTTAAATTTAAATTACATCAAATTATTAACTAAATATATTAATTAAAAATTAAATTAAACCCTAAATATTATTAATCAAAATAATAATATATTTATTAATTAACTAAATATCTTTAATAAATTCAATTAAATAATGTCGTATTAATAAAATTAATTAAATAATAATTATGTTCTTCTTATTTTAATTAAATAATTTAGTATAATAATTTAATTCATTAATTTTTCATTAATAAATTTAATTAATTATTGTACTATTATAAAAATAATTTAATAAGTTACTTAATCAAATTATTTAATAATTATTGCTAATTCAAATAATTAATTTAAAACTAATTCAAATTATTAATTTCATTAATTAAGTTAATTAAATAAATAATTAATTATATTGATAATAATTTGTTACTAATAAATTTTTTGAATAATTTCATTAATTAATTAATTATTAATAAATTTAATTTTTTATTAATTTAAATTACTAATTTATTACTAATTATTAAAATAATAACTAAATATTATTAATGAATTTAATTAAACAATTTATTATTAATAACTTTATTAAATAATTTTTTATTAAAAAATTGAATTATTTAATTTACTAATAAGCATATAAATAAAATAATACACTACATAAAATTAATAAAAGAATAATTTTAATTAACTAATATACACGGAATAAATTAAATTTCCTAAACCCAATTTACTACTACACCCTAAATTATTATATATTTATTAATAATATAATTAATTATTATATTAACAATTAAATATATATTAAGCACAGTGTTTTCATAACAAATATCGCCAAACATATCGAACCTAAATTTTTCGTACAACAAATAAATAACATTCATAGGTCGACGAACACTCTATATAAACACAAATATCCCTAAACATTAATCTACGATCACAGTTCCATATATTAAAATTTTAAAATTTATATATATTTTTAAATGAGTAACTAAAACATACATTTGCCAAAAACGTGTATAAATTCCTCCCTCCGTTAGTTTTGTCACATGCCAATATTTCTCTCAATCTCTCAAATTCACTTTTGGCTATTTTGGATTTTTATTGTGAAAATGAAATGGGGGACCAAATTTTGCCTTCAATCGCGAAGCCTCACTTTCGTAAGATGATGTTGTGAAAGTGAGGTGGCCCAATCACAGCCTCACATATGTGCATCTGTGCCACGTGGCAAGCTGTCATTCGTCCAGGCCGACCATGCAAGACGGACTTGCGTAACCATCTGCTTCTGCAAGACGGACTTGCAGCACTGCGTGGCCTTTGCAAGCCCCTCTTCTCCCGCCACGTGTCCTTTCTGCCCCCCACTTTCGTATTACAACCTTGAAAAACTCTAATTACACACGTGGAGGCCTGTAATTCGTTGGTTACGTTAATTTATTCATTAATCAAATCGTTTAATTGGCTTCTGCAAGAACATCTCGCGAAAGTGGATTTCTTTCGCAAATTCGTCTTGCGTAGCAAATGATTTCGCATCTTCACCTTGCGTTAGATGCATTCTGTGTCCACATTTCAAATTCCCATATTTTTTTGGTAAATATTCGTAGTTTATGTTCTATTTTATTTTATTTTTGTTTTCTTTGAATCAAAATGACGCCGTTTTGGTTGTTATTATTGCATTTTGCTGGTTTCATTTGGGCGGGGTAGATTAACTTAATCAAACCTTTAAAATCTATTTTCCTTTCCTTCCCCCTCTTTTCTTTTTCCTTCTTTTAACTCCCTTTTTTTTCTTTCTTTTTCAGTTATACCCTTCCTCTTTATTTTTTCTTTCAATTTCTATCCAATTCTTCTATTTTCCTTTAAATTTCTTCCCTTTTCTTTCTCTTTTTCTTTTCTCTTTTCTAATTTTTTCCATCTAATTTTTCATTTCAATTTTCCCCTAAAATTAAAATACAAATACAAAAAAAAAATAAAATCATAAATATTCATTCAATTAAACTAAAATTGAAAAATATAATTTAATTGAAAAATATATAATTCAATTCATCTCTTTTCGATTTTTCCTGAGGGCAAAAATCGAGGATCAACAACAAGATAGTAATTATTAGTTGCATATAGGTGTATAATTTCTAAATTATAATTGTGGTTTGTTATTGTTGACGCTTAATTTTTGTCCCAAAAAGTACCAATGATGATAATATGCCTAAAACTTGAAGAGATCTCCAAAAATTCCAAAAACAGCTCAAAGTTCTGTCAGCTCTCAGAATATTTTAAGTTTTTCTCTCTTGCTTCCGGGATGTTTTATTGCTTTCAATTCGATTTCAAAAATTCTTTTTTCTTCAAAAAAAAAATATATTTGGGTCTTTTTCTTTTTAATTTTAAAGAAATTAAAATTAAAAAAAAAAAGAAAAGAAAAGAAATTCTGATTTTAATTTAATTTTCCTTTTTGTTGAATTTTTAATTTTAATTTTAATTTTGTTTTGTTTTAATTTCAATTTAAAAATTACTTAAAGAGAGTTTTAGTTTTTGATTCTAAAGAAAATATTAGTGAAGAAATAGGTTGAATTTGGAGAAAATTGAAGAAAAGGATGAAATTGAGAGAGAATAAAAGAAGTTAGGTGAATTGGAAAGGAATTGAAAGCAAGAAGGACTTAATTGCACACGGGGTTAAAGTTGTGGGGGTGAAAGCAAAATTATAGAAACTATAGGGGCGGAAAGCAGAAAGGCTGAAACTCAGAAATCAAAACGACGTGTCGTTTTGATTATGGAAGAGACGACATTCAAGAAGGCGCTGCGTTTAGTTAAAACGCAGCAAACGACTTGTCGTTTTGATGAACGGAAAGGCAAAAAAAATATAGAGGAAGACGTCGTCGTATCCCTGCTGAAACAGAACGAAGAAAGGAAACAAAATTGGGAATTAGGGATTTGAAATGGGAAATGGGAATACAGTCGAAGAAACAGTGCAATCGAGTATGAAATTGAAAAGTGAGAGAGAAGAATATGAGTGGAATTGAACGAAGAAAGTGCGAGTGAGAGAGAGAGAGAGAGTGGGAGCAGAAAGTAGGAGCATCAGAAATGGAAGGCGTGTAACAAACTGTAACAGAAAAGGAAAAAGAGAAAGAAGAAGTGGAGAGGAGCGTAGCCTTCGGTTGGAGTTCGTACGAACGATCCAGAGAGAGGAGAATGGACAGTTGGACGAATGAGAGTTGAGGAGAAGATACCTATAAAAGGCAGAAGCCATCGAGGACGAAGAGGAGGCCATTCTAGAACGAGGAAGAAAACTGTTCTGTAAATTCCAATTGAAAATTTTCTTTTCTTTTTGAAATCAGTTTGAATTCTGTAAGCTAACTTCGATTCTCATTTCAAAAATCAATTTGAAATCCAGAATCGAAGAAGTTTGAATTTTCCTTCTTCTGTAAAAACTGCTTTTGAGTTGAGTATTGAGCTGCTGAAAAAGCTGTAGGAACGATTGGATTCTTTGAGTTATGTAAACGATTGGCATTAATCTGAGGTACTATTTATTTCTATTTTTCCTTTCTATTTCGATTTAATTGTTCAATATGAATGGGTTAGTCTGGGAACCCGACTGACTGTGATGCTTGTTTCTGCCATTTAAATAATTTGATGTTTCTTTTCTTTTATTTCTGTTTTTTTTTTTTAAATTTTGGGTTGTATGAGGTTTAAGTGATTTAGGTTTTGAATGCTATTGGTTTATATCTTTAGCATTTCCTGATTTGTGCTGTGAATGAAAATTTCATTTCTGATGAATGTTTGATTAATGATTTTACATTTAAGACTCCATTGTTGTCAATATTTGTTGATATTGATGAGCTTGTTTTAACATGCCTTTGGTTAGCATATTAGGAATAGTAATCTTCATTCAGGTCAATGTTTGTTTTGGCCATGTCTTTTGCTTGATTGTTATTAACTATGGCTTCAATGTGCTGTGTTGTTTCTGTTACAGTCTGGTTCATCCGTGTCCTTAGGTTTCTTTTCTGGTATAAAGTTTGTAGATCTGTACATTGGAAAATGGATAAGAAGTTGTAGCAGATATGATGTGGTTGCCATTGTTCATGAGTAAATAGCCTTGATCTTTAACTAATTGTTGATGAAATGAAATCTTAAATGGTTCAGATCTCTGCCCATAAAGACTGAGTATGTTTGAGTATCTTTGAATATGAATCTGTTTCTGTTTGGTTGTCAATTGACAAAATATGTTATGGGAATAAAGTAGTCATACTGATTTTATGTTGTGGTTAATGGGGATCTAAATTTGTTAAATGTTCAAGCCATAAACAGTTAGGTTGTTTGTTCATTGATTCATCCTTTGTATGTTGATTAGTACTGCAATTAGTCCATATCTGTTTTATTGTTGCCTTGCTGTAGTCAGTCTATTTGTTTTGAAATCAGAAGAATTGAGATGATGAAAATTGTTGTTGATTCCATTACCATAAATTGCATGAACCTATTTGTTGTTGTGTTGAACATTTGTTGATTGTTAAATGGGTTTCTAAGTTGTTGAATGGAAAAGCATGGTATGCAAACAATGTATATTCATGAAAATAAGGAAATCTAGATTGTTTGAAGAATATATGCTGTTTGGTTTGTTCTTTTAGTTGATCAGAATGCATAATAGGGTCTGTTTGAGAAAAATTGTATTTGAGGGGCAGTTTGGTAATTTTCCAAAAATTAAGGACTAAACTGTAATTTTCATATTTTTGCTTCCAAAATGATTGAGATTTGCTTGTTTTGTGAAATGTTTGATCCAATTGGCATGATTGAATATGATTTGGCAATTTTCTTATTTTGGGGGCAATTTCGTAATTTTACAAAATTTAGGGGGCTAAATTTCAATTTTGCTATATTTGCCCATTTGATATTATTTTGCACATTTTAATGGTCATTTGATTGATTGATTATGGTTTGGATGAATGATTTTTCTAATTTTTGGGCTAAATTGTAATTTTCTTATTTTTAGGACCAAATTGTAATTTTCCAGTTATTGTTTTATTTTGTAATTTTTGGGTTTTTTGGGTTTTATTTGGGATTTTAAATGGTAGAATGTAAATTTGTAAGTATCAGTTTGTAATACTTAGTTTAGGAACATCGATTAGCTATTTTTCAAAATAAATTGACTTGACTTAAATTTGGAAAATGATTTTGGTTTGAGCCGGTTTATCCGGGCGTTAGTCGAAATGAAATTTCGGCTAACGTACCCAACCCTCTTACCTGAATTTTTGGTTTTGACTATGCCTTATCCATAATTAAAAACGGAGTCAAATTTTCATAACTAAAATTTGGTTTTTCTAAAAACCGGTTTCCCGACGGATGACAACTCTTTAAAACAATTTTAAGACCGACTAGTTCGGCATCAACCCAAAAAACTGGTTTATCACTTTTTCAAAATCCAAACTTTTTATCTTTTCGGTTTTTAAAAAATCAGAAAGTTCAGAATCGGAATATCATTAGTTATATTTGGTATAGGGATTGTAGCCAAAATGATATATAGTAATGTCATGTGTATGATAAAAAAAAAAAGTCCTGTTTTAATGACGCATATAGGTAATAGGTTATTACACGCAAGTTACCCCGTTTAGTAGTTCCCAAGGATACTTAGACCTGCGAGTTACACATTCTACTGCCCATGTCTTCTTTTTGCTCTCAACTTTTCGGTACGTCATGCCTCTTCTCAATGACCACGCAGCCACGACATCCTGCACAGCCTTCTTGCTCTTGAAATATATACCGACGTCGATATTCTTTATATTCCCATCCCATATTTGAAGCCTCTCTACATTCTTCTGTTCCGAGTCTTCTTCGCTTATATCACCGTAAACAAAATGGTCTAATATTGAAGGACATCAGTCTCGCTCTTGATACTGTCGTTCGATGACATATACTCTTCATCACTGCTAGAAACAGTCCACGCAAACATCTCCTTTTATTCTTCTCCAATCTCCTCGTTTTCCCATTCAGCCAAACTGTAAATCGGTAAATCAACATCCTTATGCATCGTCATTTGTTTCCCCCTCTACAATCGGCTTAACAATATTTTTTCTTCATCTAATCTAATATTAAAAAAATCTAAAGTTAATTTCAAACAATTTTTTCAAATTTTTATAGGCTTACATAAAATCACTTTTAATTTAAAAACTATTCATATAATTAAATAATTTTTTATTACATTTTAATTAAATGGAAAATTATAGATTGATATTAATGTTCTTTTCAACTAAGTGCTTAATTTTATAATTTTTTGAATTATTACAATAGTTAACAATATTAAAATTTCTATATCTACTTCTAAAAGTTGTTTAAAAGAAAACATAAACAAGTATAAACAAATTTCAAACAAACATAAATAGATTTAAAAAATTATTAAATATATATAAGCATATTTCAAATAAATATAAACAATTGTCATTAACAAATTTAATACAAATATAAAGAATTTTGAAAATGAATATAAACATATATTTCTTTAAAAAAAATAATACAAAGATATAAAAAAAAAATATAAATAAATTTGAAATAAACAAATAAAAAATTGATATGAATCATTTTTAAGCAGCAACAAACATATACAAAATATTTTAAACATATATAGAGAAATAAACGATGTAAAAAAGACATAAACAAAAATTAAACGATTTAAAAATAAAAATAAACAATATTTTTCTTCTTCTAATCTAATATTCAAAAAATCAAAAGTCAATTTCAAACAATTTTTTCAAATTTTTATAGTCTTACATCAAAAAACTTTTAATTTAAAAAACTATTCATAATAACAGTTAGATAATTAAATTATATTATTTATATTTTAATTAAATTATTTCAATTAAATGAAAAGAATAGATTAATATTAATGTTCTTTTTATTGAGTTCTTAATTTTACAATTTTATGAATTATTACAATTGTTGTATATTTATACTTCTAAAAGTTTTTTAAAAGAAACACAAATAAATATAAACAAATTACAAATAAACATAATTAGATTTAAATAATTGTTATATATATACATATTTCAAATAAATATAAAGAATTTATCATAAATAAAATTTATAAAAATATAAAATTTTTAAAAATAAATATAAACATATATTTTTTTTCAGAAAAAATATATAAACATATAAAAAAATATAAACAAATTAGAAATAATCATAAACAGATAAAAATATAATTTAAATCATTGTTAAACAACAATAAACATACACAAACCATTTTAAATATACAAAAACAGAAAAACGATAAAATAGATGTTAATAAAAGATAAACGATTTCAAAATAAAAATATTAATGTTCCTTTTCAATGAGGTTGCTTAATTTTATAATTTTTTGATCTATAACAATAGTTACTGATAGTAAATTTCTATATTTTTTTCTAAAAGTCGTTTAAAACAAACATATACAAATATAAACAAGTTCAAACAAACATAAATAGATTTCAACAACTGTTAAATATATATAAACATTTTTGAATTAAATACATAAACAAATACAAATATTAAAATTTTTGAAAATAGATATAAACATATATTTCTTTAAAAAAAATAAACATATCTAAAAATATATAAACAAGTTTGAAATTAACGTAAACAGATAAAAATATGATATAAATCATTTTTAAACATATGTAAACCATTTTAAACATAGATAAACAGAAATAAAAGATTTAAAACAGACATAAATAAAATTAAACAATTTAAAAATAAAAATAAACAATATTTTTTCTTCTTCTAATCTAAAATTAAAAAATTCTACAGTTAATTTTAAATAATTTTTTCAAATTTTTAATAGTCTTACATGAAATCACTGTAAATTTAAGAATCTATTCTATTCATAATAGCAGTTAAATATATAAATAATTGTTTATTTATATTTTAATTAAATTATTTTAATAGCATAAAAATAGTAGATTACTATTATTATTTCTTTTGATTGAGTGCTTAATTTTGCAATTTTTTGATCTATTACAATAGGTACCAATAGCAAACAAACATAAATAGATGTAAACAATTGTCAAATATATATAAACATGTTTAAAATAAATATAAATTATTGTGATAAACAAATTTGATACAAATATAAAAAAAAAACAAATAAATACAAACATATATTTGTTTGAAAAAAAATATAATCAAGTTTGAAATAATATAATGCACATAAATAATTATATTATTTATATTTTTATTAAATTGAAAATTGTAGATTAATTTAATGTTTCTTTTGATTGAGTGCTTAATTTTACAATTTTTTGAATTATTACAATTAGTTAGAGATAGTAAATTTCTATATTCGCTTAATAAAAACATAAATAAATTTAAATAATGGTTAAGTAATATATATAAATACATAAACACAGATGGTAAGGGTAAGCAGAGTTCGGTTAAAACCGAAACCGAAATGAAATTTTGTAAGATTTTTGTTTTTCGATTTGGTTAACCGAAAAAATCGGTTCGGTTTTCGGTTACTACTTCTAAAATTTTCAGTTATTTCGGTTAACCAAAAACTGAAATTTCACGTTGTCAAACGGCAGAGTTTTGAATGGCGAACAACATAATCCTCTCATTTCTTTCTTTTGCTTCTTCATTTGTTGCCGCTGCTCTTCTACTCTCTCAGTCTTCTCCTTCTCTTCTTATCTCTTCTCACTTCTCTCACTCTCAGCCGCACTGCCACCCCATTGTGCCAGAGTACCCAGCAACGACTAGCACCAATTTCGTCGCCTGCTGCTTCCTATACTTCAAGCTTTCTCTTCCATTTATACTTCAGAATATCTTCTCTCTGTCCAATTGAACTTCGCCATCTCAGGTGCCGCGCCGTTCCATCCTTCGCCGCTCTTCGGTTCATCGGATTATCAGGTTCAGTTAGTATCATATATTTTTCATTTATTTATTTAATTAGTTTGTTATTCTGAAAATTAAAAAAAAAACAGTAGTCAACTGTAAGTTAGCTTCTGTCAAATAAGAAAACAAAAGCTAATTGTTGCTTTATTGTTGAGAATAATTTTTTATTCCCCTCATGTAGATTAATTTTTTATTGTTCTAGTATTAGGGTTTTGGGATTCATGGAAAATTGAGAAGTTGGCTTGAATTTTAAGCAATAGTGTTACTATTTCCTTCCTCCTCATCCTATTGCTTTATGGATTTGTATACATGGGAACCTAATTGATTCTTGTTATCGACATAAACAATTAGTGGTTATTTGATGCATGTTTTGGGGGTTAAACTGTTACTGCAATTTAGCTGTGGGCGTTTGTTATTTCTGTCTAAGTTGTTTGTGATTATCGATTGTTGTTATTTCTGTCTTCTGTTGATGCATGTTATTTCCACTTTCTGTTCACTTATATGCCTTGAAACTGCAAGAACCAGTTTGCTGCTGTTGATTGTTCATGTTGGTTGTCCTAAATTTGATCTTTAATCTAGAAAAGTTCAACAATTTTGTAGTGACAGCGAAATTTCATTCTTTCTCCCTTATTTTATTTCATAGCCATGCTACTTTGAATGAAAAATTTGTAATGCAGTTTCTTTTATCTTGTTGTATCTCTCTTTGAAGGGTGAAACTCCGCTGGTTAGAAATAAAGCACCTGATTTTCATTAAGGTTAATGTATTCAGAGGAATAAGTGAATGTTATTTTGTTTATCAATTGTCTATGCTACTAAAATGTGAATATTGTATTAAAATTTGTAATTTTGTACAAAGATTAAGCTCAACATAATATCTATATAAACATGTCTTGAATGTGAAGAAATGTGAGCTTTAAGTAGAAAAATTTTCTATTGTCTGACTATTTGATATGTCTTGCTACTTTGCAACTACATACAAGAGCTAGTTCTTGCTAAAAATGTTTAATGATAACTTCCTGTGTATTTGTTGTTCTGGGAAACCAATATGATGTGATGAAACTGGTTTATGGTTTTTTTTTAATGGATTTTCATTGATGATTGGTTTGGAAATGTAGCTTTCTTCTCCCATTGCATGTGATATTTTATTTAAATTAAATTGTTTTGTATTGGAATTGGAAATTATATGTAAACAGTGGAATGGTCACATAAGGACTTGTGAAAATTTGTTGCATTTTAAGTACTTATACTCAATATTGACTTGTATGTTTATTCTCAAAAAATGATATTTAATTATACATTATTTAAGCTTTCATATTTAAGGATTAAATCATATATTTTTATATTGTTGTGTACTAAATTATGAATACAACATCAAATATTTATTATTAATTGGTTTCAAAGCTCGGCAAAATAAATGATACGTGTTTGAATTTATCTTGTAATTAGCAAACAAATAATGACCAAATGAGAACATTTAGGATAAAATTTCAATGAGACCATCAATCTATATGTACATGTTCAACATGAGGAGATGTCTGCCTTTGATTTTGTTGCTGCCCCAAAACCCAATTACTCTTTTGTTTGAAATAATTCCCATTTTGTTTGTGAGTTTTTATTTGTTTGAATGATTATGAAATAATGTGAATTTTGTATTGAAAACAGGTTGAAAATCAGGTTAAAAATTGGTTGAAAAACATGTTTACAACTAGTTAAAAATTGATTTAAAACAAATTGAAAATAAGTTTATAATAGATTTACAAAATTTCAGTTAACCGATCGGTTTTTTAATTTTAT
The DNA here is from genome assembly GCA_948099555.1 of Croton setiger. Classification (NCBI taxonomy): domain Eukaryota; kingdom Viridiplantae; phylum Streptophyta; class Magnoliopsida; order Malpighiales; family Euphorbiaceae; genus Croton; species Croton setiger. Next base: position 11,212 of record CANUEY010593051.1, read on the forward strand.
TTTCTGTTAACCGAAAATTTCAGTTTCAAAAGTTTTTGATTAACTGAAAAAAATTCAGTTTCATTTTCGATTTCTCATTTAGTGAATTCAGTTAACCGAAAATTAACCGGTCTGATTCGATTTCGATTTGATTGACCAATGTGCCCAGCCCTACCAGGCGGAGAGAAAGACCATATGGGATCAACAACTCTCTCCAGGCGAAATGAGTATTTTTTTATATGAAAGATTGAATAGGGATCTCTCACATGGATGAGGAGCAAGACGTCACCCCTCTAGTAACTGACATAAATTTGTCAGACATTTTTACTTAAATTAATCAGAAGAGACAGATGCTCATGTGGGTCCCACATATTTTATTTTTATTAATTTACTAATACGTCCATGCAAGATAAAGTTACGCATGCAGGCACGCGAAGGCCTTGCTATGCCTCACGTGACAACAGGCGTCCTTGTTCTTCATGTGATCCAACGTGGCTTTTTTCTTTTTTCCCTTTGGCAATCCTAAGTTGCTTTTCTTAAATCAATATAACTGTATGTATCTTTCCATTGCGGGATTATTCAAGTCAAACACTAATTGATCGCAGATTGCAGCTGAAATGTTGCGAGTTGCTCATGGTCGTCTCTTTTTAATTTTTTTTCCCAACCGAAGTCAGTCGAATTTAGCTGATTTATTTTTGCTCACCATTATGGCTGTAAATGAGTCAAATCATTCGTGAATCTCTCGGCGTTCATTTGAGGTCGGCTTGGGCTCATATAAATAAATAAACGAGCTGAGTTTGAACTAAAAATTCAGATTCTTTTTGTAAACGAGACGAGCCAAGCTATCACATTTATTTTTTAATATATGTATAAGACATGGTAGAACCATTTAATTTCTCAACAAGCAAAATATGTAGAGTTGGTATGGAGAATTAAATACTATGCAAACAGTTAAAAAATGTAACAGCACTGAACTAATTTCAATAATTTTAGATTAAGATAGAAAAGGAATTTTAAGAAGTATGAAACATGAAAGTTATACCTTATTATGTCTAGAATAACTCCAAAAATTAGTTTGTTTAGATAGTATGTATGTAGGGAATTATGCATAATTTAACTAAATCTGCATATTGATCAGTTTCATAGCATAAGCTTAAACTTTCGTCTGAGTTTTGCCTATCTAAATGACCTCATTTGGAAAAGTGATAAGTGATAAAAGACAAAGTTGTTCATATATTTCCTAGTTAAATTTGAAAATTAGAATCATCTCAATTAGAGTTGTACAGACTAAGTTAGAGGTGAAATAATGAGTAGTGTGCAAGTTGTTTATGCACAGACAATATATTCGGATTAGAAATTTTGTCAAAAATTATGTATATCTCCAATTGTCTTAAAATTTTAACATAATATGACCCTAGATGTCATGAAAATTATTAAATTTGAAATAGCAAATTTGGAGATATTAAAAAAGAAAGAAAATAAAGTCAAGTAGGAGTATCAAAAGGACTTAAATGAAATTTGTTCTAAAATTCAAGGTCATTCATGTAAAACATAAATAAAGTGTCGAAGATTGTTGGTAATGCATATTTTTTTGGGTTCCAAAACCGCATCTTCAAGAACTAGCTCAGCTCTTACTGAATAATCAATGCTCAGGTATCGTGTTCTAACTAGTCATTCAATTAATCTCTTCTCCTCCATCACATACAAACGCATTAATAATGTGACACCCCAAAACCCTAGCCTACGTCGTTCCGACGTCATTACATGCATTTTCATTAAAATGCATCATTATTTGATATTATATTTGAGTTAAATATGAATTATATGATTTGAATATGATAATGCATGAAATGGATATGATTAATAAGTTATGTTTTAAGCTCATTTGCCTTCGAAAGGCACAAACAGAGCCAATTAGGGTTGTTGGCTCGCGCGACCGAAAAATGTCAGAAACGCGTAAAATATAAAGCAAATGATTATGTTTTGAGATATGTTTATTGACATGATTTTAAGAGTTTTGGAATCCTAATTTTACGATGACGTCGTACGGTTTCGGTTCCGCGAAAATCATTGAGGTTTCAGGGTCGGAATAGAGCACCGACCGAACCGCGAATAATTTTTGGATTCCAATTTTTACGAAACTTCAGACACGTGTTAAACATATTTTTTTGACACAAAAAATGCATTGAAAACTTGTGCTGGCATGATTATTGGGCTGAGAATTGGGTTTGAAGTAAGGAAGAGAAGTGAAGAAATGAAGACTTAAGTGTTAAGTTTTTAAAAGGAAGAAAATAGATTTTTAGGCAAAAGTTTGAAACATCTGTTGGAAAGCGATGTTTGGGAATTGTAATATGATGTGTAAAAGGTGAGTTAGAGGTCTGGAATAGAGGGGAAGAGTGAGAAACGAACCAGAAACAGAAAAAGAAAGAGAAAGAGAAAAAGAAAGAAAAGAAAGAGAAAAGAGGAAAAAGAAAGAACACCTTCGATCCAATACCATCAAAGCATCCCTAAGGCTTGTAGGAAGAGGTTAGAGGTGATAAGAAGTGAAGGAATTGGCTAGAAAGTGGGAGAGAAAGAGAAACCATAAGTGAGAGAAAATTCTGGGTTTTTGGGAGTTTTGAGGGTGCAACTTTGGAGGCTTATATCTTTCAATCTATTGTGCATGGGGGAATTTGGCTCCGATGGTTAGATAGAGGCTGTGTATAGGAAGAGAACAGTGGTCGTAACTTACCGGAAAGTCACCGGAGGAGGACGTACGGTCGCCTGGAAGTTGGCTGGAGAGTGACGGTTTTCGGCAGAAAGAAGCAGGTAGCAGGTTGAAGATGACTCAAAACGCACGATAGGTGTGCGTTTTGATCCCCAGGCGCGCGAACGAAATGCAGGGTAGGGCTGCGTTATGATAAAAATCCCAGCGGCCAAAATGACATCAAGGCCTGCGTTTTGAAGCCAAATAATGCGCTCAGCACCTGTTTTCGATAAAAATTGCATTTTGGCCCCTGAACTTGTTTTTCGCTTGCATTTTAGCCATTCTAGGTAGTTTTTGCAATTATTTTTAATTGTAATTTGGTCATTTTATTTTATTTAATTATATTTTGGCCCCAAAAACTTTTATAAATTATATTTTGACGCTTCCAACCTAATTTCGACATCTTGAATCCGTTTTTGACGTCAAACATTAATTTTGAGATCGTTTTAAGCACGAAAATCAAAGATTAAATATTTTGTTAAAGATTTTTTATTATGAATTAATTTATTATTTGGTTTAATTAATTATTATATTGGTTTTAATAATTGTAATTATTATTAATTATAATTATTATATGATAAATAGAGTTTGTTAACTATTTTTAATATGTTATAAAATGATTTTAAAGTGAAAAATTTGACGGATTGAGTTTAAATTCATAGAAAATAAAATGGATTAAATTTAAAACTCAATTATTTCAGAGAATTAAATATTAAATCATGCATCATAGCATATATGGATTTTTTATTTGATTAATTGAACATCATTGCTATGTTATGCATTATAGGAGCATTGAGCCCTCTCGAGCGGCACGGGGTAAGCAACCCGAGGCCTACCCGAGCTTACAGCAGTGAGGTAAGTGCTAAACCCACTTATATGTTTGATCTTGACTATGTGAGTTTGCCAAATATGCTATATTGAACTGTTGGACCGGTACTGAAGCCCGGTCATTTGTGATATATGAAATTGCTGCTTTATGATTATATTGAACTGTTTGGACCGGTACTAAAGCCCGTTCAATTGGAAATATTTGATATATGAATTGTGATGTTTGTGGTTCCTGAGTCGGTACTAAAACCCGACCAGTTGAGTTATATGATATGATATTAGATATATATGTTGTTTTAACCGGTACTGAAGCCCGGTCATATGATTATATAAAATATGATGATATGAAATGTATGCTATATAAATGCATTTCCACAGGACTTAAATATGACCGTTGTGATTATCGTAGTCGGTGTTTGCAAATTTCATGAAAAAAACCTACGGTTTCTCTATGATTTGATGGAAAGACTTACGGGTCCTATATGATATAGAAAGACCTATGGGTCCTATATGATACAGAAGATCTGGTGGATATTGTATATTAAAAGTTGATCTTCGGATCCCTATGACCGATGTTATTATGGTCTTATATGTTCACTGGCTAGCTATGGTTACTTATATGCTGTGAAATTCCCGGGGCAACATTTGCTCCATAAATCACAACTAAAGAAAAATGAAAGACATGTCATTATGCATCTTATGCTATTACTTTGATTATATATGATATAAATGACCTGAAATTATGCAGTTTTGATATGTTTGATAAAATGAATTATATTGGCTGTAAATGGTTTTGGTTTGCATTTGCTGAGTATGCGACTCATCAAAATCGCAAATTGTGTTTTCAGGTCTACAGTCTGAATGAAGTACTAACACTTCACTAGCCTATGCATAGGTCGATATAGTTGAAGCCTAGGCATCTCTCCCTCACACCACGTCATTTGTAAATGCTGCATATAGTTTTTGTTTTATGCTTTCTTTGTAAAGCATAATTATATGATTTTGGCATGTATATAATAACATGTTATGTTTGTTTTACCTTTTTGGGTAAATAGTCTTTTGTAAGATTTTAAGTATATGTAAATTATGTATTGGCATGTTTAATGGGGTTTGGTATATGATATGTATGATATTTGGTTTAATGTTTATGTTATATGTTAAAATCGATCGTTCAAGTATTCAGAATTGTATGAGAAAAAAATGAGAATAAGAGAAGTATATATATAATAAATGTGGTATATATACATCTATATTGAATTGCGGACAGAGAAATGATAATTAATGAAAATGACTTAAGTTAATTTGAGAGTGAAAATGTTACAAAAAAAATGGCATGTTTTATGTAACACCTCTTACTATAATCCTATGTCATAAAACAGACCATTTTTTTTATCATACATCAGATGACGTTACTTCTAATTTTGTCTTTCAATATATATATATATATATATAT
>CANUEY010593121.1:0-47764 GCA_948099555.1 Croton setiger
ACTGATATTTATCCAAAAACAACATCTAAGACAACGAAGCACAGAGATACCACTATAGCTTTGACAATGTCACCAGGGCGAAATGATAAATGCATATCCACTTTGTCAATCTCAGTAGCCCTTACATCTTGTTGCCTGTAAGAATATACACAATGAGTTCACTAGCAAGCAGCGTCCTGATATATGCATGCATGTGAACCTTAATGAAGGACCAGATAAGAAGACTACATAATGCTATCATTCTGTAGTTTAAATTACAGTTTGGTTCACGAAAGTAGTAATTAAATTTGCAAGTGATAATGCTTCACTAAGATAAAAAAAAAAAAGTAGTACCTGATAATGCTTCACTAAGATAAAAAAAACCAAGTAGTACCTGATAATGCCAGTGAACTTTTCTCGCACAGCCTTGGAGCCAACACACATAATGTCAGCTGATGCCATTTTAGCCATCACTTTAGTAACCTGTGCAAATCATAAGACCAAAAGAAAAAACATTCATGGCTAAACTCTAACTGAACCTCAAAAACGGCAAAAGAGCAGCAGCACGAATTGCTCGTGTGAGTGAATATCAGGACCAACTAGCAATATCAATGCATATAGAAGATGCAGAGCTGAACAGCCAAAAGAAAGACGGAAAAAAATTCAATTGAGATACATTGTTTAAGCTAAAAATAAATATAGTTTCAGAAGGACATGTGTGTACCTAGTGCCAGCCAAGAAGAAATGAGACTTGACTATGTAAAAAAAAGAAGAAGAAAAAGAAAAGCCAAACACAGTAGCCCTATGAGACTACAAAGATAATTGATAATTTCCCCCACTCAAAATATAATGACTTGCGACTGATTGGGAATTTTTGAAGCCCAGGATAGATGATAATGGTTATGAAAGAATAACTAAAAAACAAACACAAAACTTACTCGAACAATAACAACAGAGCCTGGCACTGGAACAGCACCATGATCCTTGTGTCTAATTACTTCCACAACTGGTCTCTGAAGAATCATCAGCACAAAACAGTTCAAAATCACCAATATATACAAAATATGGACTTGACCAAGTTAAAAGCATAAACTTCAAAAATTTAATAACTTGTTTATGCTTTCACATCACCTAAATGTAACGTAAACACAGTATAAAAAAACACTAACCATTGCAATCTCTCCGCAAAAACCAGCATCAAATTCAAAACAATAAAGCAAAGCAAAAAACACAAATTTTGCTTCCATTTTGTTAAATTACTGCTGAATAACTTGCCCAGTTTCAGCCTCTTGACAACCCCAAGAGAAACAGTATAAAAGCAAGTACTTTTCCGTACTTATAAATATTCCTAGCAATCCTGCACAGCAGGAAAATAAGAAAAACCCTAGACACTAAGTACTAAATTTTATCTTAGGGGCTAAAATTTTCCGTTAACTTACTCTTTCCAAGGTCGATCAAAACAATTAAATTTCTTATCTTTCTCGAGTCTAATGTGAAAGTGCAGATGAAAAATAAAACCAAAAGAAGAGAAAGGTAAGAAAGATAAAAACCTGTTCAGAAGAGTCGGGGGAAGGCGATATGATGCGGCGGAAACCAGTGAGGGAAGAGTAGACATAGAGGATATCACTGTTGCGATAAGGTGCCACGTAAGCACCTTTTCCAGGTTTGAATTCAGTAGCTTTACCTAACACCTCTCCTGGTGTCACAATCTCTGGTTCTTCTTGCATTGTTTAGTCTGTTTTTCTGGTTTTTTTTTTTTTTTTTTTCCCAAAGAGAGCCGCTGCCATTAACGGAGCTTGCTTAAAATTCTCTCTTAATAAAGGAAGAAAGAAAACAACCTAATAAGTTCGTATCAAGCCCAGGCCCAGCCCATTTACAATCCAATAAGCCACTACCACACACACGAGTAGGCAATTTTTTTTACCTACTGAGACACGAGTTACTTGGTGGAAAGTGAGAATTTAGTGGAAAAATGATTAAAAAATTAGGAGTTTGATGCTTTTTTTTAAAAAAAAAAAATATGAGGACTAAGTTTGATGCTTTTTTGTTAAGAAAAATAATCAAAAATTTAATCAATATATTTTACAGTATAAAATAATTAATTTAATATATTAAACCACTTATACGCCGAACATGTATAACCTTAAATTGTAGACCACTCCAATTTTATATTTCAAAATTAAAGGCATCACATACCCAATTTTCAGTTTAATTTTGAAGGAATGATTTTTTTTTATTTTAATTTGAAAAATTTACCTATTATAAAAATAATATCAAAAAATAATATTTAATTAATATTCGAAAATGCTATTGCACTTTAATAAGTCTAATTTTTTCTATTTTTTCTGTCTTTATTTCATTTTCCGAATTAAAATAAAAAACGTATCTATTTATATATATATACTAATGTTGCAAATCTCAACTTAAGAACAAAATTGCTTAAGTAATTAAATAAATAAAAACTACCAATATATAGTGTTTCATATCTCTTCATTTTTAATGAAAATGAAACGTACAACAAATGAAAATTAAAATATGACACATATGAATAAATATAATATAATATAAGGTATAAAACTTAACTTAGAGAGTGGAAAAGGGTTCATCTAGAAATTACCCTTCAACATTATTTCTATTTCTATAATAATAATGCACTTAAGCCTTAATTAATAATGATTAAGCAAGTAAATAAAATTTGAACCATCATTAGCAGAGAATTTTGAACCTTTGCTCCAAAACTTGCATCCAACTCCATCAAGAGACAGAGACTGATAAGCAATACAAGTACAATTATTCCAACATTTGGCATGACAATCACTTAGACTCAAACCCAAATCTGAATAATGATCAAAATTAAAATCAAAATAATTCCCATTGCTTTCAAAATATCCTCTTTTTGGCACAAATGCATCAGAACTATCCCTGCACTTATTAGGCTTTTCTGATAAACAAATTGCAGACAAGTTCTTCAAATCGCTACGGCACGAACCAACAGATTCATATATCCAAGTACTCTCGTTAACACTTCTTTCCAAAGTGAAAACTGTAATTTCTCCCATTGTATCCAAATCCCATCTAGATAAAACTGAATTGTTCTTTACAGAATATGAAAAATACTTTTCTTCTTCATTTTCAAAAAACCTGAAATCATAAATATCATTTCTTTTAGTAAGTTCAGGGGCTAATTCAAAACTCCCATTAACCAAAACCCCACTTGACCAATAAATCGAATCTCGCCGCCAAATGATTAGCTGGTTTTTCCCACTTGGGTCAAACCCTAACCTGAAGGCTCCAGGAGCTGGAACTTTTTCGCTTAACCAAGAAGTAAGTGTCCAATTCTTACCAGTCTTTAAATTCATTCCTAGTTTCATTCCAGGCAATAGCATATTATGTGGGTAATCAAAGCTCTGCCATAAAATTGATCCTGCGACGCCATCAGAACTAACCTGACGAACCACTAGATTTCCTGAATCTAGTAAAGTAACAGTAAAATTTCCCCCTGATATGCTCTTTTCAACAATTTCTGGATTTATAACTATTGGTAGACCTTCTTGGTGTGTAATTTTTAGTTGACCATCATTATCAATTGTTAAAACTCCTGATGAATCAGGAACTGGGGTTTTGCGGTTAGCTACCCAGACACAGTAGTATGGTATTATGTCGAACCATATGCCTAAATGGCGAGGACCTGATGAACCAAGCTCGCCTGAATATTCTGGGTTTGGGTTGAAGAATCCAAGCCTGAACACTCCTCCGGCTGAAATTAGTTGCTCCCAATCACGGAGCTGTTCGCCTTGCTTGAGTGTATCAGTGGAAGCACAGAGGGTAAAAAGGATGAAATTGATAACACAGAAAATGGAAATTGCATAAGCCATCAGAATAATAAGTACAAGTAAATGGTTTAATTTAATATTTCTTGGTTGGTTCAGAGCTTATGTATTTTGGATTATATTTATAGTAGTCATAGTCAAACATTTAACATTTGAATTATCAACTATATTTATGGAAAGAATTTGAGGTTTATGGAATAATAATTCTACAAAAATTCTGATATGAATTCTAATATTTTTTTTTTTTTAAAAAAGAATTATAGTTGGACTATATATAGCATAACATGTAGAATTCAATTAATATGTTGTAAAAATATGTCTTAGCACAAATTAAATTTTTTAAATATATGTACAAACATCCGATTAAAATTAATAATCCAACGGTTGAAAAACTCATTTCTCTTATTGAATGGTGTTCACTAGCTAAGTAGAAAAAAGAAGAGAGATATGAAATATTCAATATAGGTTGATAATAATATGGTTGGTGATTTTTCCATACATGCAATTAAGGAATGGGAAGACCAAAACAATTCTTCGTTTACTTTGAAAAGTAGACTCTAAATGCTTGAGAGAGAGGATAAAAAAAACTTTAGAAATGAAATCGGTGTCGTTTTGCATGTCGGTATTTAATTAAACTGCTTTCGTTAGGTCGCGAAGCATGCACCGTTTTTTATAACAGAAAATATGAAGGTTTAAAATGGTGATATATGTATATTAAACTCCAATAATATAAGGCATAAGAAATATTATTATTTTTAATCAATTCAATCAATTACGAATTGATGTTAGTCAGAGTCCAAACTCACGTGGACTTGAGAAGATAGTTCCTACCTTATCACTTCCCCAACTTCTTATGGTTACCAATTAAATTAAGCATGTAACCATCCAAACTAAAGATGAAGAATGTATGGTTTAGAGTTGATTGTTTAGTAGGCAAGGCAACTAAAGTTTGTGTTGAACTTTCCAACCAGCAGTATCCAAGTACTGTGGAGATGGCTATTGAATAAGATGCTTCCCTCAGCTCCTCTGTCATTTTGCATTGATTTCCTCGCCCATTCAAAACCCCTGCAAATATCTTCTCTCTCATTTTAACATCAAACTATATACATTCTCCAATATTATTTTTATCTTATGAGTGATGAGTCCTCACAAAATGAATCCAACTCCATATAATTAATGTCATAATTGGCAGAAATCCAACTTCATGATTAATACGCCATTTTTTGTTTTTCTTTCCAATATTAAGAGTGGAGAATTTGAGCATTGATATTTTTCCGAAATGAATACACTGAATTTTCTATGATAAGTGGATTTGCAATTTGGTCCGTTCAAAATTTCAGTATAAAATAATTTAAAAAAAATGAAAGATATATATAAACATATGTCAAAGACATGAACTAATTTTTTTTATGCAATTGAAGTTACAAATACAACAAAATACACTTACATATTACTAACAAGCAACTAGTAATAAATCCCAAAGATTGCTATTTCCAATCCTGTTTATGCCTATATATAATTGTTGCCTCCATTTTTTTTTTCCCCGTAAACAAAACTTTTTTATGAGCTAGCAAAAACAAGAATGGAAATAGCAAAACTATAATTACACATTAATCAAAAGAATTACAATCATTAAAAAAGATAATAATTTTGGAATGTCAAGGGCAAAGGGGATTATTCCCCGGACCCCCATAATAAAAATATGTGCCCCATTGGCTATTATAAGAGTTTTTAATATTGTAACAGTTTGTGTTTTCAGCTAAAATTGATATGTCTTGAGCTGATGTCAAACTATTATCAGAATCAACGATCTCTAAGTTTCGGAAATAACTTGCTTTTCCGAACCCATCTTCTGCAAAGTGACCAGAACCCATCTGAGTGGAAGTGTGGCGGCCGTTGGCCCTTGAGTTCACCACTTCACCACCCCATTCCACCATGGTTGCATGATCAGCTAAGTGTGTAAACAGCTCAGCTGGCCAATACCCTACTAGGGTATTGTCACCAAATCCCATCCACCAATTTCCCAATTTGGGATCCTATATATAGTTAAAATTTCAAAGAATTATTGAATTAGAACTTTAGAGATGCAAATTATTATTATTTTAAAAAAAAAAAAAAAACGTGTTTCATTTTTACAATTTAATGTGGTAATAATCATAATTACCTTCCAAATGAGGATACTAATATCATATTGATTGCCTCCAAATGATGATATAGGAGAAATTGCAGCTCCGATAGCTATTCTACTATTTGTTTGCACAAATCCTGCACATAAGAGATTGTAGCATCCTGTTGCCTGATATGAATCACTCTGCAAAACCATAAATTAAAATTTCTAATTTATTCCAAACTGTTCATAAGAAAAAAAACAATATCAAATTGGCATTTTCTCATATCAATTATTGCTAATATTAGTATAAAAAACATGATTAATGACTCAAAACTTAATAATCTTTCACAATCAAGTCCTGTTTTGCATAAAAAGATTTAAGTGTACCTAAATTTAAGACAGGCTGTTGTTTATAGAAGGAGTCCACTCAAATGTTAATAAAAGCAAACAAGCAAGAACATGAAATTATTATGTATAGTCCCCACTCCACCCACCTCATTAATCACTGTACTCTTAAATCAACCTTTTTCTTCAAAACACACCCCATTCTTCTCTACATTTTCCTAAAAATAAAATCTTATGTTTAGGCACGGGTTAATAAAAATTTGCCAGTTAATTATTTGGTCACTTTAAAATATTTCGACTCGATTTATTAAAAATTTGCTATTTAAACAATTAAATGATTCTCAAATAACTAAACTTTTGCTAAATTTTGATAAGTAGGCATTATTAATTGTGATTATAACATTATCCTACCTAACATATGCATCGTAGCAAACATGGATGTTCAGAAATTAAAAATCCTCAAGCAATGGCATTTTTTTTTTTCAAAAATGAGAAAAGAAAAATAGTCAATAAATATTTATGAATGATTGATTCAAGTCCATACAAAAAAGACAATCACATAAATGAGCTTATCACTAGCACCTAATTCCTCAAAGCCCCATTCTATAGATATGTAAAATTCTTAAGCTAGCCCACTCCCTAAAATTGACTTATTTGGCACTGAATTTCACTTATATAAAGTGCATTTTGAGAATAGAGTATTATTTTTGGGATTGCATAGTACCAAATACATTATTATTTCATGACTGAATTTTTGAGTAGGCGATTGTTGAGGAATTACTAAAAGGTTAGGATATCGTCCAATCAAACAATTTCATGGACTAAAAAATTTAGTAATGATACTATCTTTCCCCTTTCATTATTACATGGACTAACTTAGTTTTCATTTTTAGTTCCAAGCTAACTATTTTAAAACAAAACTTATAATTCTAATGGCATAGTCTGGTGGTAAGTTCACTATCGAACTTAGAAGGAAGTGGAATGTTGACTTTGACCTAGTGTTCCCCTAATTAAGGGAAAATCACTGTAGTTATGAAGAAATGAATGCAACAAGCACATGATTATTCTAAAGCATCATTCTTTATATTTACTTATCTACCCCCAAATTAAGGTACTAATAATTTAATTATAGAATAGGTAAGAGGATCTTACTGTCCAATAAGTAAATAATCTGGGCCTGCTGTCACCATAAAGCTCCGGACTGACCTGACTAGTAGAATAATCACAACTTCAGAATAAATCCTACTAATAATATAATAATAATTATATTAAAGACTAATAAAATTATTAACCTTAATATAAACCAAAAAAAAAAAAAAAAACTTTGAAACAAGTATGTTAAACAAATTAATACAAGAAATCAACTAAATTCATTTATTTACATTATTAATTTGGTTTTAAAATAAAAAATTTCAACTCAATTTTGATCTATATAAAATAAAAAATAGCCTAAATTCATTCAATAACTACATTTTTTTTTTGTTTCAATCAGTTTTTAGATACAAATATCAATTTATTTTTTCACAATAAAATAATCATTTTAATTAAAATACGATTTCTTTTTAATTTCCTTGTTGTGAGTGCCAATACATAAGGATAATTTAAAATTTACATTAAACAATATTGTAACACATATATATTTCAAAGTTGGATTTGCACAAAATAAATATTTATTTAACTGATTATTTAATTAATCAATAGCATAAAATAATAACACTCGATATTGTAGGAAATTTTTTTTTTAAAAAAAAAAGGGGGGGAGCGTATGGAATAATGTGCATGCTAGGACAGGAAATGGAAGAAGTACCTGCCATCCAGCTTCTATGCTGTTGAGATCTGAGCCGTCAAATGATCCCGAAAGAATCCAGATTTGCGAGAGACTAAACTCGTTGACTACTTGTATCGAAGGGTCCCATACATTTATAGTTGCCTTGGCTCCGTACACTTCTTGTGATGTTCCAGTGTAGGCGATCGCATGCTAAGAAACGTGCACACATGAATTTACGTTATTGATAAGAAAAATGAACAGTCAAACACATAATATATAAATTAATTTAATGCAACATGAACACAAGTTTCAAGGATCAACGGTTGGCCCAGTTATGAAAACAATATATCAAACGGCCAGGAATTTGTGGAGATAGAATCTAACGGTGATGGTAAACAAGGGCATTAATTGCATATGATTTTGGAGTAATATGTGGCGGTTTAATTCATTTTCTTGAAACTTAAGGCTCATTTATGAGTTTATTTATATATGAAGTCAACAATAATTTAAAAGATTCTTTTTCTTCTAGTAAATATTATATTAATAGAATGATACTAATAAATTTATTGTAACTAATTCATAAATACGCCTAAACATTAGACTAATTTAATTCAATCTAAATTAATATTATTTAAAAAAAAAAAAGAAAGATATGTATGTACCTCATGACCATTGCCACTAACAACGTCAGGTGCATCAGAGCGTCGAGCAAGGGCGATAGATCGTTGTTTTTTGCCGAAATCAAATAAAGACTTAGATCTGAGAACATCATGAACTGAACTCCGCCGTATCGGAACAGTACCCTTAGGGCATCTAGTTCCATTTCTATGCCAATTTTGCCATGCACCTTTTACTTCTCCATTACTCATTTTCTTTGGCTCCCTCGTCATTTCTTCTTCTTGTTTCATTATTTTCGATTTAGGCATTTCTGATGGAACTCTCTAAATAATCACATCACCAAAACAATAGTTACTTAATTAAAAAAAAAAAAAAAAAGAGTCTCCTTTACTCCTAAGTTTTATTATTATTATTATTATATAACAATCCTTTTCTGGAAGAAAAGAAAATGCCAATTATGTAAAGCCAAAAAGACCCTTTTCAACTAGGGTTAATAAAATACAGAGACCTAAAACTGAAAATGAAAAGGACTGGAAAAAGAAAATGTTGGAAATTGTAAAAGAAATGATTTGATACTTAATTAAAAATATATACAGATTATCCAGAAATAAAATAAATAAATAAAAATAAAAAACATGAAAATGTAAGTGTAAAAGAGTACCTGAATCTTGTGATACTTTAAAAGAGGATGAGCTAAAGCAGGCTGTTTTCTTTTATGAACACAATCTATGATGTCTCCATCTGGGCTCTGAAATATTGAAAGAAAGAATAAATAAATATAAATTCATATATACATAATTCTAATCAGTAAATTACCTGAATAGTGATGACAGGAGGCTTATTAATCTTGTCCAAATGCTTTTGAATCCTTTCAAGCCTTAAACTGCTCACTGTTTTATAATCTGTGTAATTTAATCCACAAACTACGCTTATATTTCCCAAAAACAGAAGAGGAAGAGGAAGAAGAAGAAGAAGATGAAACATTTTTCATTCAGGAAAAAGGGAGAAAAGAAAGAAGAAAAAGAGAGAATTAATAATGGGGGAGGGGAAGAAGGTGGTTGAAGAGAGTTTAATAAAAGCTGCAGAAATGAAAATGATGATTGCCTGCTTGCATTGGATTCATGGTTTAAATTTGTTTTGTTCTTTTGAAAATGGAAATGAGAAATAATAAAGACTACCCAACTAAACTAACTATACCATCTCTCCTTTTATTACACTCCTTCAATGTGGTATCTGCCACCTTATTACTTTCCCATTAATATTGTTTTTTATTTATTATGGTGTATATATTTCTTTCCTTCTCACTATTTTCCATTCCTTTGTTTTTACATTTTTTAAACTCCAAGTTGCACTCAATTCCTGTGTTTCCTATGCTTTGGCGTTGCCACATGGCATCTTTTTTCACTTTTTCTTCTTATTCCTCCTTAATTATATCCCTAATTAATTCACTTTTTCTTATTTTTTTCTCTTTTAATCATCTTTCTTTGTAAGAAAAATAACTTCAGTATGATATACAAAAATTAATTATCTTTAAATAAAAAGTTTTAAAAAAGAGTTTGGATTATTAGGTGATAAAACACAAGTTAAGCATTGGGTTTGAAAGCAAGCCCTTAATGTGTGCTACAAAATGCACTCTTCTCTATATGGGCATAGATCTTAGAAAAAAATAATTACATAAAATTAAATGAGTAATGTATAGTTGTACTATATAATATAATAAATTGAAATAATAAATGAAGATAGCTCATAAGCTTCTATTCTCGAATCTCGAATTCCTCTTCTGTCATACATATACATTTAAGAGAAATATATTTATTTGTCAGCGTCTCTTCCTCTCATATGGAATTTGACTTAGAATTTTTTAAATTTCACTTGAAATTACTTAAATGACCTTCATGATCACCACAACTTTATATTATTAAAAGAAAATGGTATTCACGATCTTCTTATATTATACCTTCAACCCATTATAGATGAATGATTAATGGGTTTAAACTTATAGAAGAGTTACTTTACTTGAGGAAGAGGGGATTAAAATGGAGATGTAGACCTGAGGGAATTCCAAGAGAAAGGAAAAGATTACTTTACTTGCATACACTCACACTCGAGTGATTGCATACTCCAAAACTATCCAATCTTAATTGCTAACTTTTTTTAATTATTGAGTTCATATAATTTCCCATGTTTGATATTTGTTTGGTTCAGATTATATGACGCTAGCATATCAAACTAAAATTAGAGGTAGAAATGTATTCCAAGACTTAACCAACTGGTAACTGGAAAAATAATTGAGAAACGAGGGTCCTATTCACATTACAACATTTGAATATTCAATTCCAAAGTTCCAGCGAATGTGGTGCTGGTGGTGGCGGTCTATATTCTGCTTTTTGTGGCGTAAAGAAAGTGTATATGTTGGTGTAGCCTACAATATAAGAAGGTACTACATATTAAGGGTATTCCAGTAATTTGGAGATTTCATTTAGAATAGCTTAGAAGGCAAGAGGTGGTTGGGTTGGCTCTGTACCCCAATCACGTCTTTGAATTCAATTACCAGAACGTAATCATATACAATACCTATTTTTAGCTCCGTTTATATTTAAAACAATAATTCCAGTGCATTCAAATATGATTTTCTAATCTACACTTACATTATCTATATATAAGTATAAATAATAACAATAATTACACCAAAAATAAGTGTAACGTGAAAAAATAGGAGTTTATTGATACAGAGTATGCAGCTAACAATTCATGTATCGAAAGAATTATTACACAAAGGTTTGTGTTTTATTCTAAACTGTCCAATTCTACAATTACTTCCTCCAAATATGTTAAACCCTTTTTATGTATTTTGCTTCAACTAGCAAGTTAGAATTATAATAAAAAACAAAGAATAATATGCAATTGAATGATACCAAATTTAGGAAAAATTCATTTCATTGGCATTTTAATCACTTCAAGAACTTATTTTAGTCATTGTGTGGAAGCATTAACTTTTTTCCGGAGGGAGTATTATTAAACAAAGCAGAAAGAAAAGAAAGTTGAATCCATTTAAAGTATTTTGTTTATTCAAAATTAAACAGCTTTTTTTTTACCATTAGCTGGAAAGCAAAACTTCAAACTGTATCCACAAAAGGTAACAAGCCATTGTTACCCCAGAAAAAAAATGTCAAACATTAAAAAAATTAACACAAATGAGAAGTAATTTGACGTGTTAATGTCATGTAACATGATTTGGACCAAACAATAGATTATAATAGTGCAGAACCCGAGGGGGAAAAAAATCATCAATATATGCATAATTTAACAAAGATTACAACAATTTCTGTTCTAGACTTCCTCTATTTCCTAATGCAAAAATTTCTGTTAAGTTCTACAAAATTATGAGCCAACATATGCAAATTACCTTATTTATAATTCAAACCTCAAAATCACAGCTGTGAAACTTTCACATTCCAAACCCAATTCGGAAAATTTGGGCGTCAAACCCCCATTTCTTGCTATGTGCGTATGATTACTATATCATATATACTCACTATAGACAAAGTTGCCGCAAGAACTCCGGTCACCAACTCCATTCCATGTAAGTAACAAGTTTTAACTCAATCTCCGGAACCACCCAAAAATTTGGATATATCAGCAACCGACATTTTCAGCCAGTTGTCACATCATCTTCGCTATCCCCACTGTCGTCACTGCATTTCTCACAAAAAAAAAAATTATAAAATAACCTATTCATATCCATATATCATGCAAAACTGTCATATCATACATAAGTGAAAAAGAACAAGATTAATTGCCATAATTTAGTTACCACTCGATTATATATCTATTTCCATGAAAGCATAAAAAAACAATGCCTGAAACAGCAATGGTTCAATTAGATTACCTATGCTCAGGGAACTTTGAAAGCCGTCTTGCATCCAAACCTGTGATAAACTTCTGTGCAGCCTGAACATTTTCTGCACCTGAGAAACAATATATGAGCACACTCTTAGTTTTTAGTTCTCAATGGATAAAAGAAACATCTGGATTCAAACCCGCGCGACCAAGCATCGTATGAACGTATAATTAAATTTTGGTTTATATATTTATACGAAGACAACAAACAAAGTCAAGATGAAACGTCCAGAAAATAACCTTTTGACAACTGGAAGGTGTGCAAGGCACATCTTTCTGCTGCTAGCCTCACTGGAGTGCTACCATCCTTCAAACATTCAGCTAGCACAGGGCCAATGATAGAAACATAGGACATGATGGAAGTAGAACTTGCCTGCAATATAATTTTACACATTATAGTTCTTAGAAGTTCTCATTTCATTGAAGTATTACAATATTTTCCAAGTGCAAATGAACATCAATACTTTTGCAACAGCTTTTATTGCAGATAGTGCTCTCCTTCTGACTTCACTGGAGTCGTCTCGTAAAGCAGACACTATGGATGACACAATATCAGCATATGCAGAAGTTTTTGAAGGATCGCTTTGGATTTGATAAAGGAGAAGCCTTCCTAAAGCCTTTGTTGAAGTTTCACGAAGAGGGAACTGAATTACAGAAGCAAGTGTTATTTCAACAACAGGAAACAATGACAACTTAAATGTAAACTATCAGAACTGTAAATACCTTCTCATCCTGCAAACTGACTTTAAGGCAGTCTAGAATAGATGGGAACTCTGCAGAAGTAACGACTGAGGAAGGATTGTGCCTTAGCAAGGATGAGACAGTGAGCACTAATCCATGTCTAGAAACCCAGCTTGAAGAAGCAGCTAAACTCGTGATATTATGAAGCTGGTCAACAAGTTGTGCAGCTTCCATGTACTGCATTATAATAATTTTCAGACCAGGTGAGCAATAACAAAACAAAGTGAAGAATGCATAAGTGGATGTATGGGAATGACATTTTACTTTTTACTGGATTCAATAAAACTCATGACATTTTACTTTTCATATTAAGGTTCTTTGCAAATCATGGCACTGCAAGGCAGAACTTGGAAAAATGACCATTTAAAAAAACGATCCGTTTATAGCCACATTAAGACAGAATTTACCCATATTCAAAGATCTACCGATGTTTCTCATATCCAAGAATCAATAAAATCTACTAATCATTGTTCACAAAGCAGTGGGTCTTGTTTTTCATTTTCTTGTCTCTCAATAAATTCTAAGAACTCAACAATATACAGATCAGAAAGTTCTCATCCCATTTTCATTGGCATTGTAATCAAAATAAGGGATTTTGATGACTATCAAACCAACTCTAGTATAAGGTCAGCATTGAGCCAAAGATAACCAGTCAAACACTGAATAAGGTCCAGTTGATTTACAGAGCAATGCCAAAATCAACAACCACCACCACTAAGAGTCTAGCACCCTCAGATACAGTTTGAGTACTAACACTAAATTCAGAACACAACTGCCAGAACACAGGAAAACCAAGATAATAGTAACATTCAAAACAGACCTGCGATGTGATACCAAATATGCTAGCAGCTGAAGTCCGGACTTGGTCATCATCATGATGAAGCAGATCATTCAATTGGCTATAAACACGGGTTTTGATGGGACTGCTAACACTCTTCCCAGCATGCTTTAAGACACCTCTCAAAGCCATGAGGATGGCTTCCCTCACACCAGCATCAGAGGACTGAAACAGATCAAATTGGGGGCTGCATTAGGAGGGTAACTTAAGGGGACCAGCACCCTGCAACTCTAAAAAATAATTTGTGAACGTGGAAATTATAATCTTCCTCCTTCCACCCCCCACCCAAAAAAAAAAAAAAAGGAAAAAAGAAACAAAAAGAAAAAAGGAAAACATAAATAAACAAATAACAATAATAATAATATAAATAAAATAAAACTATTTTGCAACCCTTAGTTTTCCAGTAAACTCAAATTACCAAGGAATGGGAAGCGCTACCTGAAGACTAGATAACAGGTCACTGACAAGTGGATCAACCCTAGTACTGAGAGCACTAAGCTTCCCGAGCGCAAGGGCAGCACTTGTACGAACAGTCCTGCATGCACAGAAAACATAAGAAATATGTGGAAAAAACAATGCAAAAAATGGTAGTATTAAACATAAAAACTAAAGCAAGAATTATATAACTACCCAAAACAAATGTAAAAAATATTGTAGAAGACAGTCAATCAAATTAAATACCAGCGTGATCTACATCTCAGCAGTGAATATGAAAAACAACATTTCAGTCCATACCTTGTATTATCTTGTAAACACTTGATAAAAGTTGTTTGAAGCTGGGGAAGGAAAGGTTTCAGGGTCACCCCACCTTTTCTTATTATGATGCTTAAAGTAGATAAAATGGCACTCTTCACCTGCCAAGGGAACCGATCGCCTATGATCCGAATTAGAGGCCTACAATCATGGAGCATGTTAAATTTCATTGGACAAATTGAATGTACTGGATAAGAACTTTGAGAGTAGGCAATAGAACTGATGACATATTAGTCTAAAATCATGAGATACTCATACAAACTAATACAACAAAGTTATTCAATATTAATGAAAGATAAATCTGAATAAAAAGCTCAAGTTACAAAATGGGCCTTTTTAATCTTGAATTGTGGTTATGTGGATGTAAATACAATATGACATTATTCAAAGTCCACTTCTGTAGAGCCAAAGAAAGAGGTTTCTATAGATTATCAACAAGCATAACGGTGCTCAAGAATAATTGCAAAGTATATTCCCTAAGAGTCCATATGGTATATACCCTGTGATTGGAATGACAAACTCTTTCAGTGCTTGTTCACTCGTGACTTCTATAAGTTCCCCAAGGCCCAAGGCTGCCTGCTCTCTTAATTCTGCAGAGCCACTAATTAATCCCTAAAAAAGCAACAGAGTATTAGAGGCTGATCTTACTCATTCAGTCAATGTTCCTCCATTATAGAAGAGCAAAAGTACAAAGTGCAACATAATTTAGATATATGGGTACGAACATAAGAAATGAGATACAAGAAACTACAACAGTGATTAAAATCATTATCAAGGACAACGATCAGTCCTTCATGTGCGAGTTAAGATGATAATATAGACAAATCGACTAGTCATGGTGAAGATCATAAATGCAAAAGATTTACCAACTACTTGAACATATTAAGGAACACAAAGGAGGCTGGAAAAGTTCTTTAATAAGATTTTGCATATCATAGATTGTGATGAGTTTTACACTAACAGGTAATAAACAACCCACCAACCTCCCATCTATCCAAGACTCAACACAGAAACCTCATAGAAATCTAAAGTCTTCTTAACTATTGGGATGCTCCTGTAGAAACAAGGGGCAATGCATATTACACTTAGACAACTTTACTGAAAGCATTCAAAGTTGACATCACTAAGTCAACATCCAAGGTCATCTTGACTACAATGCTACATTAATTACTTCAGCAAAAGCCTGAGATATATTTTACTAGTATTCTGATGGAGCCCACCTCATGGAAGTTAGCTGACCATTCAATTCTAAACCACAACTAAAAGTTTAAACAGAACAGCAGGATATTAATTTAAATTGAACTGCGGATGTTACACTTGGAAATTACTTTTTAGATTCAGAGAACCTTATGAAGTGCCATCTTTTCCACTCAAAAGAAGTGGCCATCAAATTTTTAAGCATATATAACAACAAACATATCTTATATAAATAATGTCTTTTCTTGACTGCACAACAACCAAACTTGGAAACAGAAATCCACGAAGATACCCACTCAAAAGATATTCTAGGAGTGAAGTATTTTTGGGCTCATTTCATGATCCATAAATATAAATAACATTGCAACACAAATAAATTGTAGAGAAGACAATGTCCCTTATTAGGAATACTATTAAACAGGAAAAATAGGACAAACAAGATGCATACTTGGAGAAATATGGGAAGCAATGGTTGAAGAGCTTTTGGGAGACAAAGTCCAGGAATGACAACTGGTCCTCCCTGCAAATTTATTTAAGCCAAATCCTATTAGTTAACTATATTAACAAGTTGAACAATAAACATGACAGATGGATACTACTGAGGTAGACACCAAAAGAATGATAATTATTACATGATAAATTCAAATGCAAAAGAAATCACTGACCTTCTTCCTCCTGCGTTCTTTATCTTTGGATGTGGAAACAGCATCCCGTACCAGTTTTACATAAGAAGGAAGTACCTCCCTAGGAATTGAGCTAACAACTCTTGACAAAGCTTCCCAGGCAACCTATCAGAAATAACACTTAATACTATTTTCTAAACTAATGGACGAAGCTTGGATTATGTGAGATGGCTACCTTAACAGTAGCAGAATCAGTATCACTCAGCAAAATAATCAGTGTAGATATCATGTTTGGAGCTTCATCAACCAAATCTAACTTGCTATTTTTGAAGAAAAATCCTATCAGATATGATGAACTTCTCCGTACAGAAGCCTGTGAACACAGATGTCAAATAAACATAAGATAATAAGGGGCAAATGAAAAGGATAAAACTCTCAAGAACAGCTTGCATGACATACCATACTATCTCCAACACCTTTCAGAAGTTCTGCTATCAAATACTCAACACCTTCCTCATCTATGACCAAGACCACTGTTTCTGCAGCCTCCTTTGCCAGAGTTTGAACATCCTGAAAGGTTCCAAAACATTAGGTAAAGTAAGGTGATTTAACTTAAATATCACAGAACTTGCTTGATGACACTTATTTACAGGTCACTTATGTTTCAATCAGCCAATTTTTCATTCAAAAAATAATTCAAGTTATTTAATTTACAACTAGGAAAAATAAAGTCATTGAACTTTTCAATGACCAGGTAATTTATAAATTTCAGCATCCATTGTTTGGCACTAAGATTCAGCTGAAAAGTCCTGAAAGAATTACAACTGATCTATTTTTGGTGGGGCAAATATGTACAGCAAAGTTTTGATATAGTGTAGTTAAAGCAAGTTTTTGTAAGAAAAAAGAAATGAAAACTAAAAGAAAAACATATTTCCTTACTAATGGCATACCTTGTCCTCATCACCCATTGCAGAGAGTAAAGCAGGGAGAACAGTACCAAGATGAATATTAAGCCCAGGTCCAGCAACCTCTGCTAATGCCCCTAGAGCATGTGCATTGAAGGCACT
Source organism: Croton setiger (assembly GCA_948099555.1). Classification (NCBI taxonomy): domain Eukaryota; kingdom Viridiplantae; phylum Streptophyta; class Magnoliopsida; order Malpighiales; family Euphorbiaceae; genus Croton; species Croton setiger. The sequence continues at coordinate 17,770 of CANUEY010593121.1, forward strand.
GCAGATATGACAGTTCATAATAAAACACAAACAACTAATGAGCATAACAAAACGTTACACTTCTACAAGGGTTTTCATAAATAGAGGAAGCGACACATACGAGAGTGGAAGGTGGACCAGCTTGGGCAAAATATGTGGTAATACAGCTGCAGTCCGGACACTGAAGTGGGCACAAGAACAGGACAATGCTTTAGCAGATAGAACAAAGAATAATAGTGTGCATATTACAAAGAAATTTACCTCAAAATTTGTTTGAGGCCATCAAGAGCAGTATCAGAGGTTTCATCATCTTCCAAAGCATGCAGCAGAGTTGGAACAATCTCATCAATTGCTTGCAACCCAGCATTCTGAATGATACAACATGTTTGTTCATCTCGTATTAATACTTGAACAGATATAAACTTAAGTAAAACCATATTAGTAAAAAGCACACCTTGTACAGAGTGCTGAATGCTAAGCCGGCAGACTCACGAACCTCAGGCGTGCTGTTACCAGAAATTAGAAAAAGTAAATGATATTTCTCATGAAAGTGTTTAGATTTAAGTAATAAGACAGTAACTTCTATATTACCTATCACAAAGGGCAGTCCTGATAGTGGGGATGAGATTATCCATAAAACTCAATAGCTGACTCTTCCCAGCACTTGCCATTACTTCACTCAGACCAATGCATACACCCTGGCAGATGATCTAGTATTAGGTTTCCAAAGACAGGATAACATGTGTTCAACTATTTAAAATATGGTGCATTCCAAATAAGAGAACCCTTAGATTTTCCACCACAACCCCACATGAGTGTGCACGTGTACATATATAGACGAAAGGAAAACTGGTTTCCTTGTAACCTAAGCTTTCTCCAGGATACACCCAGCTGCTACAACTGCGCATGGTTTTCAGCAGGTCAAAACAGAACTGAATAACTACACCAATCTGAAAACAAATGCTATATAGGAACAGAACAATGCCGAACTGAAAGCAATTTACTACCAGTTCCATTCAACAGGAGCAAGAACTGAAAAATTTTTGGAACCAAACTGAAGCTGAAATGAACATCTAGCCCGGTTCTTGAAAAAGAAAGAAACATAACTTCCAGTTTCATTCTAATCCCATCAGGAAGGAAACAAGAACTATAACAACTCATTATACCTTCCACACCAAAAGAAGGCGAACGTCGGTGCATTGAAGTGAAAAGAGCACCCTATAGACTAGGCTGATTACAGAGCCAAGTGTTCAAAAAGAGTAAATGTAGGCAAACTTGCAATTGTTAACAAATTTTATTCAATAATATAGTTGAAAATGCATAAATATAATAGAGTATAAATATAATTTTTCGCTGCAAATAAAATTTTACTTGTCGTCTGCTAGCATCAGGATCCTTCAGCCCCCGAGATAAGATTGGGATAATCAAAGGAAGTACTCTTTCACCGAGCTTCCGAACAAGTTCACCCAAAGCTCGTCCAGCAACCTACATGGATACAATTTAATGATTTAAGTTATATGAACAAAAAATCGGGAAATGACAAAGGAGAAGAATGAAAGCACAAACCTGCCGCCTTTCAGATGATGATGATGCCAGAGATGATATTAACGTATTCATCAAAACTGGCATGATTTCCTTGAGAGTCTTTGGAGTATTTGCCACAATAGTTTTCCATACATGTAAGGCAGCCTGAGCAAAACATGAAATACAAATGAGAGGAAAAAAGGGTTGCATTTCAAAACAAATGGAGGAAACGGCAGTACGTATGTACCAAAGAGAAACAAATTAGTATACAAGTAAACAGATCACTACCTGACGCACGGATAAGCTCACATCTGTCCTAACCATATATAATGCAGCAAGGACTTCATTACGTTTCTCTCTTCCTAGAACCTCAATAATTGCACGTCCATGTGCTTCTGTACTAGCACCTTCATCATCACTTCCACCCTCGAGCAAAGCTTTTCCAGAAGTTCCAGCAACCTGGAAATTGAAAGGAGCTATCTCAAGAAGCTAACAATTAAAATATTAAATGTAAAATGGATCGAGGAATGTCAAGTAGAATAAACCTTAAACAAGAGATCTCCTAACAATTCCACAGAGCTTTGCCGGATACGCCAATTATCATTAAAAATACCATCTTCAACAGCTGGGAGTAGAAGAGGTAAGGACCTAAATATTGAGAGAAAGAACAAAGAACAATTAGAGAATAATCACATAAAAAAATGGCATGAAGATAACGAAATAAAGTATGCAAAAGAGAATCAAATTTGGAGGACTGGTTTCAACCCCATTCATAAAAAAATTTACAAGACACCAACAGAGAGGGAAAGCAGTAAAACTTGGATTAGGTGAACTAAAATTTGCCCATGAAATTATACAAAATATCATAGATTCCTGCAATGTCAATATATTTTAGACACCAAATCAAGTGACCAGGGCAGTCTATATTGAGCCTGCTACCAAGTAATGAGAAAAAAGAAAGAAAATGCTGAAGCAGTAAATATCATGAGAGTGCATTACGTTGTTGCATAATGCTCAACAAGGACATGACCAGCTCCTAATGCTGCATCCCGCACAGATTCATTCTCATCAGACAGGCCTATAAAATACATCATCAATCAGAGAACAGATAATTACTCCAAATATAATAACGTAATGCAAAATCCCCAAATAAGGAAACTCACCATCTAATATAGCAGGCAACACCAGCTGCAAATAGTTCTGGAATTGAACACCTAACGACCTTGGCAAATACTGCAGGCAAATGTGACCAGAAGGGAATTAATTCAGGGCTCAACTAAATCAAAACCCCAGAATAATAATATTATGATACTAACCTTGAAAAGTGTCAAATAACCATCACGTACAGATGCCTTTTGATGAGCACAGTTCCGGATAATGTCCGGCAGGACATGTTCAAAGTAGACTGTTCCGAGTGCAGCTAAAACCTGGAGCAAACAAACAAGCCACAATAAGTAAAACGATACAATCAAGAAAGAAAACCTTTCAGAGCTAAGTTACAAACAAAAGCTCAAAACTCTATGATGATATCATTTAAAAGAAAAGGGTAAAACAGCCCAAGTTAATAGTGAAAAAAACATAGCAAATCAACAAAATGTGAAAATATCGACTATTCTAACCTCACTCAACCCTTGAGCAGCTCCTGAGCGTTCAACATTGCTATTATCAGATTTTAGAGTATCGAAAAGCCATGGGACAAGATCTGGGAAGTTCTCTTCTCCCATTCCTCTTATAAGCGATCCAATTGCTCTTGCTGCAACAGACCTAACTTCCGGAATTGGATCCACAAGAACCTATTTTTGCAAACAACAGTAAATAGTATGACACAAGAAATTGCATGGACAGGTAGTTTCAACTCCAGTTGCAAACTTACCTTCTTAACTTCAGGAAGTAGCAACCCTATGTAAGGAATCATATCCTTTGGTTCTGTAACCAAAGAACACATGTTCCCAGCTATTTGTGCAGCTTTCTTTTTTGTTTCAGCACTCCGCTCCCTTAGCCCTCTATGAACTATTGGTACCAATAGTGCAAGAGAAGGGGCATCAATTGAATTAACAAAAGTTGTCTGCAAAAATATAAATACATCTTTATATAAAAAGCATTTTAGATATATGATAAATATGCAAATCTCAGCACAGAAACATCACATGGAAAGGAATGTCTTTCCAATAAAGGTTACCTGGAGGAGAATGTCAAGGGAATACTTAGTGTGATCATTAGGGTCTGTGAGACCCATGAGAAGCGTAGGAACAAGAGAAGATATTTCGGGATTCTTGATCACACTCCCAACCTAAGAATAGAACTAACAAATATTATGGAAAATCAATCATAAAAGAAACATATCAAATGAATATGTGATAAATATAACCTGCTGAAGTGCTGTTTGCCCCGCTGCCTGGACTTTGGGATGAGTATCAGTTAATACCTGTAATTCAATGCAGAATTTCAAGAGACGAGAATTTAAACTTGTTTTAAAGCAGCTAAACAAAGCATATGCTTTTTTTTCTTTTTTTGAGATATACCTCAGTCAATTTTGGAACAATTGTAGGGAGGCACTGAGACAGCTGCTGCGGAGCACAATATGCCATAGCACCAAGAAGCTGTACACTGCTTTGTTTTGTGCGCCAAGCTTTATCCTCAAGACCCTGAAAAAATGCATTACACACCAGTCAATTGAGCACTTAATCAAAACAATTTCAAAAGTGAGACCCTATAAGTTATACAAGTGCAAAAGAAAATATTATCTCATTAATCACATAGAAAAAATTTATAATACCAAAATAAAAGAGATGCTGACCCAATTACAAAATGGAGTTAGGTGTAATGACATAGGGAATGTGTACATCAGTCTTTTTTCTTTTAGGCCCAACATTCCACATAAAATTAAAGCTTATCCAATGCATTTAAAATATTTGCATAGTTCCTATAGATTCAGATGAGACAATTTCGACAAAATGAATAAAGCTAAAAGCATTAGATGACTAAAAATACTCAAAGTTAAGCAATTCATTAGATCTTTCCCCTTGAAATAGCATTTAAAACTACAAATAAAGGGGAAAAATGAATTACAAATTAATCACCTTCAGAAGAGAAGGAAGAACAAGCTTAACCCCATGTGCACTGAGTTGAGACATCATTGCACGAACAGCACACTCAGCAGCTTCACGAACAGCAACAACTTGATCGGAGAAAGAAACAAGAAGTAGTGGTAACATCTGGATTACATACCTGACCAATAACAGAACATATTAATTGTGGAAACCATTGCACAGAGAGAATTTTTTGCCACAAGAACTTGTAATACGTACGGTTCAAAAAGTTTTCCCAACTTTTCACAAAAGCACTCAAAAGCCAGAAGAGCTCCTTCACGAGATTTTGCAGAACTCCTGATAATACAAACATAACTACTGATGTCCAACAGCAAGAATAACAGTTTTAATCTGTGGCCTGGGAAAATCCCACAAAGTTGAGGTACAGCCGTACAGGAAGGGAAGCCTCATGAAAAAATTAATAATAAAACAGTTCACATACAAGTAGGGGGAATGCTCCTACTCGAAAAAAGGGGAAATGGCAATGGAGCCAAAAATCAAGTGCCTAACACCAACCCCTGCCCACCAGCAAAAAAAAAAAAAAGATGATATGCTTATACCTATCAACAAAACCTTCGCTCAATGCCACAATGATCCTATATTTCTTCAGGCAAGATATTCCAAATCCCTTCACCACACCTGCCAGTCCAAAAGCTGCTCCACGGCGTTCACCATATTTGTCACTCTTCATCAACTGATCCAACAGTCTAGAAACAAGTGCAGCCCCATCATCCTAAGGCAAGAAATATTAGAACCAATGAATTTCTGATCTAAAATAATATTCCTAGCTATCATCCATTTTTATAAATATATAATGGCAATGCAATCTAGAGTTTTCATAATCTACATTTAGATAAACAAAAGACTGCTTGAAAATAGTTTTCATTCAGATAAACAAAATTCATAACACCACACTGCCTACATACTTGCTTTGATTGCATTAATGGAGAAAGGCATGAAGACACTGCTCGCTGAACAGCTTCAGATGGAGTGTTTAACACCTCCAATAATTTCTCGACTACAGTATGGACTTTAGGATCATCCTGCAATCAAATATCCATGACCCAGCTAAGATAGAAATTGGAAAAAATACTACGAATAAATTTAATATGCCAGATACAAACCTTTTCCAAATGTTTTGCTAAAGCCCCAGTGAAAATAACTACACCTTCACGAACCAAATCATATTTTTTCTCATCTGATGCCTAACAAAGAAGAAATAGTAAGGATAAAACAAGCCTTTGAGGCATTTGCATGACAGATCATTGCACAACCAAGCCAAAGGACATTAAATGTATAAAAGAAGTAAGGAAAACCTGCTTGTTCAAATAATTTTCGAAGATTGGAAATAACAAGGAAACATTTTCTTTGCCATGCTTATCTATAATCATTATTCCAGCATTTATCATTCTTCCTCGAACATCTGCATTAAGATCAGCCTACAACATCAAAACCATTCAAGAATTAGCCATAATGCTTGAGAAGAAGAAAAAAAAAACGTATATACGTAAACATATTCACACAAACATTTGGATAAATCTGATTAGAGATCTATGCAGATGAATAATCCAAACAAACAATCATCGCATACAATTGATGTCCCCAATGAATCATGAAAATGCTTAAAACAAATCAACTAAGTAAATATACTAAGAATGATACAACCAGTCTTGACACTTAGGGTCAACAAGACAAGCTTTCAATGCCTGGTCGGCCAATCACATCTCATATTAATGATGAGAATGAAACAACCCCAGAAGAACACCAATTCACGCCAAAGCTACTAATGTTGTTAGAAGAGGTGTTCGAGATGGCTCGTATGTAGCCAATTTTGAAGACACGCTCGTTGGACCCAATTTGTAATAATTAGGCTTGTTTGAAGTGTATTTATTTAGACTAAGCACATTTAGATTAGTTTAATACATATGTTATTATATTGGGCTTATTTTGTATGGGCTAACTAACCCATTCACATTAGCATTTAGCTATGTTAGATGTAGAACACTATAAAAGCTTCCTTAACTTGGAAGACTCATCTTTTGTCAAATTGAATGAAAATTTCAGATTCTCAAGAGAGATGTGTTGCCTTCTTGGTTGCTTCAAGAAATTGATTTGCAACAAGTAACTGCTTGCAACGTGAATTAATTTCTGTTTATTTTGGAATTGGGTCTCAAACGTATGTTGTTGGGGTTTGATCTAGCATGTTTAATTGCATCAAATGTTGGGGATTTGATCAATAGGATTAGGGAGTTTCAAGAACTCTAGTTTTCTTGGGGTTTCCATATCAAGGAACACAACATCATCGCTCCCCTACTTAAGTATTCATTTCAAAATGAAATAAGCACTATTATCCCACCAATCATGCTAGGTAGAATTAAATCCTACACATTATCAACAATGGGAACAGTAGAATGCACACAGGCAAACATGTAAACACATGTACACACTAGGAAGCAAAGAGGCTAAAAACCATGAATTCACCTACAATCAACTTCAAGCACGGTTTACATCATGTAGCATATTAATTTCATTTACATGCCCAAAAAACACATTAAGTATTCATAGAAGTTTATGCCCATAAAGCATGCAATGCTCTCTCTCTCTCTCTCTCTCTCTCTCTCTCACACACACACACACACAAACATATAGGGAAGTGAATGCCCATCGAACCATGAACCCCACCAACAGTCAATTTCAAGCACAGTTTGCATCCAGGCCAAGGGCATGCATGTAGCCCTTTTACATCATTCACATGCTCATAACAACACATATTGAAACATTAACGACAATGCCCTTGCATAAATAACATTCATAATTCTAGGAAAACTTTCACGAAAAAAATTGACCAACAATATTCTGCTGCTTTATTGGGCTATAAAATCATATTGATGTTGATATTACCATTCACCAATTGCATTTCCAAGTTCCAACAGAATGAGAAGGAAAAAAAAAAGAACTTCGCAATCTATGATGGATAAAGGTTATAAACTTGGCATTGGCCTGTTCATAGAACAACAAGTTTATCTTACCAATGCTCGAGATATGAGAAATGTCATGACAACAGGAAGGTCTTTCGTTCTCAGAACATCAGCAGCAGAATGCAATGCCAATGCTATCCCTTGTCTGCCTAACCACCCAGCATCAATATTGTCCTCACCGATGGCCGAATCGCGAATATACAAGGAAAATAAAGTTGAAAGTGTTTCCTGAAATTATTATTAAAGATCAAGACATTATCCCAGAAAAACATAGTCAAAACAATTTCTTTTTTACGTTGCGACTTCCTCATTTAAAATGCTAGTTAAAGAGAGTAAATGAAACTGCTAGATCGACTAATTGCATCAAAGTAACCTGTATAGAATCAGGGTTTTCATCCAAAGCAGCAGCCAGTGCCTCTGCAGCAGCTTTACGAACATTATAGTTGACATGACAAAGCGCTTTGAAAATCCCAGAATAATCAGTCCCAAAATCATATCCATAACGATCCCAAATATCCTCTGCCGCTTCAGCAATTAACTGTAGATATAAGATTAAAAAAGTTAATTACATTAGTAAGCATAAGACCGAAGAATGATATCATTTATAAAGCAACATGTAAAACTGGCATCGTAATTCTGAAAAACAACGTGACCGATATAAATACACGCGACTACCTCATTTTAGGTTCCTTTATTATCTTTTGTATACTGAAAATGAGGAAAAAGGGCTAGCAAAATAGGTTTACTGAATGAAAGAACTTCCCAGGCAGAAACCTCAGAGCAGTTATGTGGCTCAGAATAAGAATCTGCCAACTACAACTAGAACATATTTTCTTTTCCAGGATTAAGGACACTGGTTAAGTAAATTTCATGCCATCAAAAACATAACAGTTGGGTGCACCAGTGCATACAGCAAAGAGAAATCTTTAAGTTAATTGAAAATTTGTCAAACCATCCAATGGCTGTATAGCTGCTGCTTGCAATTTGCAAAGGTAGCCAAATGCTTCATTTTAAACTTTTATAAGTTGATCTCAAATGCAACTTGAAAGGAGAGTTGACTCAGTCTTACACTAAAGGACATAAAAGCATGAGACGGCAACTTTGGTTTACTCTTCAAACGTCTAGAGGAAAAAGGACCAAGTTTGTTTAGAATCATTAGATGTCAAACATTCTGGGAGCACTTCAATTTATACAGTTGCAGCCAATGGCGAAAAGTTGATTTAGTTGACTGTCTGAAGAACAAAGACTGTGGCAAGACAGAATTCATTTCCATATTCCACCGAAATTTCTAGAATTTGAGATGCTTAAGAGCAATTCCATGAATTCAATTTTTGAAATTCAAATCCAAATTTATTTAGTTTCCAAACACTCAAATTAAGTCAAGCCGAAATAAAAAAAATGAAAATTGAGATTTGTAAATGAATTCGAAAAAATCTTATGAAATTCAATTGTTCAAAAGGAAAGCCTAATATAAGAATCACAATTCCAAAGAAGAGCAAAATTTTCTTGGTTCATGGATGAACATAAAGAATAAAAATACTAAGAGTTCCATCGAAAATATCATCATCACTGTGATAACCATAATCTAAGATATGATGCCTAGTTTTGTTGCTTTTGATAGGTATACGCTATTCCAGATTTAGGCTATGTTCTTGGGGCAGTAAACAAGCTCGAGCCAAGTTCGAGTTTAGATTTGAGCTGGACCTTAGCTCGTTAAAAAATGTAAAGATCGACGACCTCAACTCTTATGCTCAAATTACAACTTATTAGAAACATAATTGTTTATATGTCAATAAAAATCCTCAATTTCTTCCTCCATCATTTGGCAAATTAATGGCAGCAATCATAAAAAAATATTATAAGAATTTCCTAATGCACTTTAAAATAAAGCAAACAATGAAATGGACATTTACAAAGCGAAACCACAAAAGTAAAGGTAGCAATAGTGAAAAGAATTTAAGTAGAGATTTGCATACAAAACTGAAAAATTCATAGCACGATCTTGCATGCATAAACAAGCTATTCGAGAACAACTCATTTGAAGAGCTCTTGAACAAGTTAACTTGGATATATATACATATTGATATGTCCGTTTTTTCAGCATATGATGCGTAAGTTGATTTGAAGGTGGTGTTTTGTGTTATTCCAAATTTCAAAACTATGCTATGAATTTTTCATTTTTGTATGCAAACCCTCTACTTTTAGTTCTTTTCAGTATTTATACCTCTATTTAATTGTGATTTTTCTACTTTTACTAAAGTGTATTTGGAGAAGTTTATAATATTATTTTAAACTAGCAGCCATTGGTTTGCCAAAGGATGGAGTAAGAAATTGAAGAATTTTAAATATGAAGGATGACCTATTATTTGTTTGAAATAGTCCATTATGTAGTTAGTAATAATCCATGAAAAATTATGTTGTAATTCAGGCTCATAAGCAGAACTCGATCCTTACAATTTTTAATCAAAGAGCTTATGCTCACATTTGAACCTTGAGCTTGTGAAATATTTAACAAACACTCGAACAGGACTCGAAATCTTATTTGAAGCTCAAGCTCAAGTTCAAGCTTAAAAATATTCTTAACAAACTGAGCTCAAACAGGCCAGTGTTCTTCTCAGCGCATTGACAACCATACCAAACACTATCTCGATCATAAATGGTGTTTGGTAACATAACATTTAAACTAATATTTAAAGGCTGTGGAAGTGTTCTATCAAATGTTACGCCACTTAACGTTTCATCAAACGCTAATGTATGACAATTAACAAAATAACTAATATTATCAAGCAAGGCTTTATTGACTTCTCCTGAAGAACCACAGGCTTGCTTTGGACCCATTCTTGGTGCACCAAATGCAGCACTAATTTTCAAACACACTAATAAAGAGAAGGGGAGGGAGAAAAAAATTGCCAAACAAAACCTTTTCTGGATCATGCAGGGCAATCCAAATGCTTGTTGCAACCTCAACGTTCTGAGGAAGAGAACGGCTAGAAACAGCAGGAATACATTTTACAGCATTTAAGCAAGCCATTCTAACATGAACATCTTTTGCATACATGCCATAGAGAGCCTGCAAGAGTAAAAAACAGAACAGAAATCACAAGCAATTCATTAATCACGTGGATATATATATACTTACATACATATATACATATATATATATATAGATAGAACATACAGATGCAACATCATCTGTTCGTAGGCCAAGGCACAATTCATTTAAGGCTGCTCCAACAGGTGCTTGGTAAGCAGGAACAACGCCAAGAACATGATAAAGCGCCTGAAAATGCCAACAGTAAACATTCAAACAAGCAACATAAAAATATGCTATCAGGTCTAAGCAAAGACATGAAGTAGTTCTGTATCAAAAGGAAGAAATATAACTGATAGCATTCTCAGTCTAGGGAGGGGCAGTTGAGGATCCTTGTGTAAATAGAGAATCCGAAGCACATCATCATGAAGTCCAGTCTTCTTAGGACTTAGAAGAATAAACTCCATTATCTGAACAAAAACAACATAAATGTATTAATAAAACATTTTGTCACAGGATATATAGTCCCATAAAAGTGGAAAAAAGACAAAGAACACTTACTGGAAAGACAAAAGTAAAGGAATCTACAGGAAGAGGTCCAGATTTACAAGAGATTGATAACCCATTAATTATTCTTTCAAACAGTCCCAAGGAAGGCCTGTCATTCATTTCCCCTTCACCAACTGCTGGAATCATATCCAGCAGAACACTTACTTCCTCAGTGACAATAAGTCGTAAAGCAGTGGCAATATCAAGGGCCCAATTACAAAGGGGAGGAGCTGCACATTGGGCAAGCTTCACCAAAGTTTCATAGGCCACATCACCTACTATAGGGGACCGCAGCAAAGGATCAACAAAATTAACCTAATTCCAGTCCAAAAAAAAAGTAAGGACACTAAGGAAAAGCATATGTACATGAGGAAACAAAGAATAAAATACGTCTTAAAAGTATATAGTAAACATTAAAGTTTATCACTGACAAGTAATACTCATGAAAACTAATAAATAAACTCAAAAAGTCGAAGCAATGTTCGAATACATTGCATAAATCAACTGATGTTGCTCATGAAATTATAAATTTTTACATGGATTTCTCCCTACTATCTGCATGTGTATTGCTGCCTTAAAAGTAACTTGCCAAAATTATTTTATAACTGGAACCAGAGAATAGAACCTGTAAATATTCAGCATTTGTTTCCACAAGAAACAAAAGTAAAAAGAATAAAAATTCAAGTCCTAATGATTGCAAAATATGATAAACCTAGCCAATTGTATCTGGTACTGTTAATTTTATTGATTTCCTCATGAAATTTTAAATTGGTAATATTCACAACCACCAGTAAGAAGTAAGTGGTATGAAATCATGGCATCCAATACAATAAGGAAATATAATTGATAAAATTCAAAGCATCAGATACAATATGGAAAATACCACAAAGTAAACAAATGGAATAATAATGCAAACAAATAAACAATATTATACCAACTTTGCCAAAATTATATGTTTGTTACATGTGGATGGTTGGTTAGTTGTGCATCAAAACAATTCGTGTACATAGTGCGAAAAGGTGGCTATAGTCTACAAACCAGAGCAGGTAGTTGACTGTGTGCAAATATAGGATTAGATATGGCAATCTCCCCAAGTGTCTTCAGCATCAAACACAGTTTATGCTGTATGCCCTGGACCTTCTCACGTATGGAAGCCTCCTCTTTCAGCAATAACTCACGTGCCTCTTCTTTTGCAGTCTTACCTTTATCTAGAAAAATTAAAAGGGCAGCTAAAAGGTGTTAAAACAACATAATTAAGACAATGGAAAAAGTCTATCAACTAATACACAGAATGCAAAAGGACATGCCAGCTTTCTTTGCAAATTTTCCAGTATCCTTTTTCCCCAAGCCACCAGCTTCTCTAAAAACTGGTTCTCTCTTCACAGAATGATTAGAACTGGTGTGATCCTGTGATCACTCAAGAAAATTAGGGTGACAGATTAATTACCACAAAAAGATCAGGGAAGAAGCGACAAAAAAAAAGGCATAATGGAGTGTATAGCAGAAAACAAACGCTTACCATCCCGTCTTGGTCCTCATACATCCGAAAACGACCCTTTGCTTGTTTTGTGTTCCTAGCAGCAACAGACTCCGCAACATACACACCTTGTTCACTGGAAAGAACTCCTTCAGGGGTATGAAATATCTAGAAGAAAGGGAAAAAAAAAGAGTAAGTCAAGGAAATTAACATGTCTGGGAGAAAATATAATACTAAAGCAAAAGCACATGGCACGGGCAAGAAGCTAGAATGGGGACTTCAAAATGTCACAACATGCCATTTTCATATCCAGAATGAATTAAAAGAGTGGAGAATAGAAAGATCCCACACAAGAGACACATTGATTGCCAATGTCAGAGGAACGAAATCACTTTATGCTAGACTACGCAGTAGGGTCAGTAACATAGTAAAGAAAAATGGAAGTAAAGGAAAAATTAGTAAAAAACAAAAGGCAGCTAAATCAGCCGAATGAAGTATTAGTGCTGAGAGTCTAATCACTGGCAATTGTGTTATTTTACATTATTCTGTATCCACAGCCTGACACCAAATAGGGAAACAAAAAAGCCAAGAGACAACTGCCAATTTCAAACCAATAATGCAATAAACAACACTGGAACAGAAGCATCCACCAAGACCTCCTAGAGATAATGTATGGATATAGGTGATGAAGATGTGTTACCCCAGTAAACAATGATAGAAACTTTAGCTACAGAATCTGAAATAAAGACATTTTGCAAAAATAGTTCACAGGCAAATTTTTTTCCTTTTTTAGAAAAAATTTACCGCAAAAGAAATAATAAGTCATAGCAGGGAAATAACACCTCTCCCATGCTTATCCCCCAGAGAAAAAAAAAAGTAACATAAAAAGAGAGATGATATAAATCATTCCTAGCAAAAGATACTTTTATAACTAAGCCATTACAATATTTTGGTTGAAATTTTCCACGCTGCTAATAGATCAACAACATTCAATTTTAAAAGCCAGCAATGTTACATACTACCCATCAACTTCTCTCAAGTTGCGAAGCAATGCTAGGTGATGCAATATAACTCAGTTGGAAAATCTTGCAGCAGGGAAACAAAAAATAAAATGTCTCATCCTAAAAATTATATTCAACATCCTAATTTTCTAAAAAGAGATCTACCAGCAGAAATGTGAATAACTTCAATTTAAACTAATACAAAAAAGTAATCAATTCTTCATTTTGCAAACATAAAGAAATTCAAGTATGTGCATGAAACTTCACCTGAATATCAATTTCTGAAAGCATATCATGTGAAAAACGATCTTCAAGATTCCTTAAGTGCTGTCAAAAAGAACAAGAAAGCAGTTGGTCAAGACTCAACTAGCTAAGATCAACGTTCATTGCTCAGGAAAGTTCCATTCTAAACAGCAAGTAGGGCTAACAACAACCTTTTCAAACTCCATATAGGTATCTCTTGGTGTAATTGACATCAATGTCATTAGAGAATTTATTGCTGCTTGCTGCTCCAAGCCATTTGAACTCATCAATCCCATTGGACCAAGGAGACCCTGCAAACATAAATTATTAAAAGCTAATAAGAATTATAGGCATATCTTCATGTTAGATAGGCAGCAAAAAATCTACCATGACCAGAGTGAGCTAATTGTAGAATGGACCGCATCAAATGAACTAGCAATATTAAAAAGAAAAGAACAGACCATAACATGTTAATTTTGCAATAATGCAATCAAATCAACATTAAAACATTACAATATGAAAGCAAATACCACATGTTCCACTAATAAGTTACAGATAATATTAGAATACCAAATAAGAGTGTGCAGTTGTGCACAATTGAGTTGTGAAGAATGCAATTTAATTTTTCTCAAATAAGTTTGACAGTACTAAGAAAGGGTAAAATGCATGGTTATTATATCACCACATTAAACTAGCAAAGGAAAGGAGTCCATGAAAATGAATTGCAAACTAGGTTCGTAAACTTGTAATCTCTTACAGATCATGAACAAATAATATTTAATAATGAATTAACATTCTGAAAATAAAAACTAAAAACCATATGAGTGTGAAATTATCCAACTATATTAACTTTTTTCAAACAATTTTGTTTGGTTTATCCAAGATTTTTCCTTTTTTTTTTATCAGGCAGCAAATATAAGAAATATCCGATCATTAATTATATGATATTTTTCATTTTACAGACACATCAAACTAACTTGTATTTATGATATTATTCATAACTTCTTTTAAGCACACCAAATAAGTTCCAAAGAGAAAAGTTAAATTCAAATTTAGCATCCGAATCTATGCCAAAATACTGCCAAAGTTGGGAACCTAGACAATTCTTACCCTCATGGCTTTGTTTTTAAAAGTGATGGCTTATAACCCTCAAAAGGCCTCTTTTAAGTCTGAGGCATGTTCCCACTTATGTATATTGTTTTCCCTTGCTTTTATCCAATGTCTCAAATCTACCTAAAGATGTTACAATAATGAACTAACAACTGTATCCCCATTACAAGGTTGTTTTGTATAATTAAATTACAACAAAAAGTAAAAAACAAGCAAACACAATAATTCTTGTTACATTAAAAGCCATGTAATGGAAGTTGAAATTGTAGAAACAAAATCAAGTTGAAGTACAGTTTACCTGGCATAAATTCTCAACTTCTGCAGAAATAATGCCAAATACATCAAACCCAAGGGTTTGCAAACACTTATGGACCCTCTGCAAATGAGAGAAAAAATACATCGTCAATCAAACCTAGAAGTGGCAACAAGAGGAAATACCTTATCCATGCTAGGAAAAAAATCCACATCTTGCTAATTCATATTTAGCAGTTGCCATAACATCTTGAATGTCGTCTATCAATCACATTATTTCAGAATAGCCCCATGTTGCTTCATAAATCAATGTCACAAATAAATAACCATCCAATGTGCTTCCTACCCCACTTGTCATTGGCATGATTGCAAGTATAAATGAAATAAGACTTGCACACAACCTCTTGTGGTGAGCATGCCATGTGCTAAAACATAAAAAAATCTCCAAAAATGTACAAGGACATTGAGCAGATTTAATAATAATAATAATACTAACTGGTAGAATATCAACATAGAATAAAATTTTCTAATTTTATAAGATGCACATTTTTCAAATGTTTAAAACAATTTAAACTTGCATCACAACAAAAACCTACAAAGATAAGCATTACTAATACTTTTTTACATCTAATTCCAAAAATAATTTACAAGAGTATTGCAATTTAAAATATTTGGACAAAAACTACAGAGTCCAACAACACTTTTCAGATTTCTACCAACTTGAAATACAACTGAGATTATGAAACTCATAATTAAGCAAAAAAATTTTCACAAAAGAGATGGATAAAAGCTGAGTAATATATAAATCAAAGTGTTGCAGGGATTACGCAAACAAGATGCAACGAACCTGACAAAAAAAAATAATAGTTGATGGGCAACTGCAAGCAGTCATGCCCACAAACACAAACAGATTATAATAAGAGCAGGGAGAAGAGAGAGGTACCCTCCATACTGCATCTCTTTTTGCAGTACCAACCATGCACGGATGATGCGAGCAGAATATAATTTGAGTGGAAATACTTGGAGAAGTAGAGAGAGTTGCAGATGATATCACAATTAAAGCCTTCACTAAGACCTCAACAGATGGAAGAAAAGGAACTTGAGCATCTGTTGAATTATCTGTGTCACTACAGAGAATTGAATTTAGATTCCATCTAGTGAAGGAGAGAACAGATATATTTAGGCAAACTATTAAAAAAGAAAAGAAACCAAAAAAGTGACAATAATCTGAGAAATCTAGAAAATAGGAAGGTAATTAGTTAAAATAACCATGCTGCTACACACATTTAAGATACACTTTTAAATACCTATATTAGAACTAAAACAAAAGCCAGATACAAGTAAAGAGAATCATCCCTAAAAATTTACCTTATTTGCAGAGCGACAATTCTGTCTTCAACTACAGAAAGAAAATTTATGAACTCAGTAAAAAGAGCTCCAGATAATTGTGGGACAGAGGTAATTATCCTTTTGATAGCATCATGAGACACTTTCCGAACCTGCCAACTTGGATGGCACAAGAAGAAGACTATCAACTGCATCAAATGCATAATTAGTTATTATATTTCTCATTGGATGAAGAAACACGTTAATTGCTTTCAAGCAGTACCTGTAACAGCAATTTCACTGAAAAAGCTTCCAGAACTCTACACAACAATGAATAGATGTGCATATCAGAACGTCCCTCATGATAATTTACTACTTAGTTCAATATTTGAAAGAAAAGTGGTGCAGCATAAATCAAACCACCTTCGTGAATGCTCTACCAAGAGCACTTCAAGGAGTTCAACACATGCCAAGCAATCTTCAGTAGACAATTTTGATACCTGTATAACACATGCAAAACAATAGATGAGCACAGGCATAATCATGCAATGCCAACCAACAGAGAAAAAGATGCTACCATAGAAATCTGAACAAGCGAAGGCTCATTTTGAGAAACCAAAGACCAGATCTTTTCCTTAGCCAGAGTATCCTCTAGGAATCAAAAAGACGGAAAATCAGCTAAAAGCTAAACAAATCAGAGTCAAAGCAGTAGCATGCAGCAAACAAAGAGCAGGATCTGTTCAAAGTGATTATTAATCTAGATATAAACAGCAGCAAGTAACCTGCTTTGATGTCAGCAGATCCAATCTTCCCAGCAATAAGCAAAGCATATACACCATCCAGACGCTGAACTGCTTTAGTGAAACCAGTTTTTACAAGTTGAATGAGAGGCCCAAGCAAAGAAGATATCTGGAGTGCATGATGAGCAAGTTTTCACTTAAGTCACACAAAAAAAAAATGCAGACTAGTACCAACTGCAAAAGCTCAGGTAAACATATAATGACTACAATTACCTGCATAACAACATCTGCATTTTTGCACATGACCCGTAGACAGCGAAGATGCCCCCTTCTTAAAACTTCCTTCTCCTTGAGACCAGAGGCAATAAAAGAAACAATATCTGTCTGAACAGCATCAGCAGAGCGTGTTGCCCAGGATGCAATAGCAGACAAAATGGCAAGCTTTACCTCTTCATTTCCTGGAAATTTGAGTGGCAAGCATAAATTAGAACCAAACATGGCTCGAGGAAAAGAGGGCAATAAGCAAGGGAATGAAAACAATGTGCACCATAAAACAGAAGTAGCCTTCGAATATCATAAATAACATAACACATTACCCTCATCTTTATAGCACGACAAAAGAAACCCACATATTGTCCGTGACAGACTGCCTAAATATTTTCCTTCAGAAGCGTAAGACAACTCTTTAACAGCATTAAACATTCCAATTCTCTGGTAAGGAAATTGAAGCCTTCCTTCAGAGCCTGATGATCAGAATATAAGTTTGTAGAATCTCAGCCAAAAGTTCAATGATTCATTAATAGAAGATCATCATTTCAATATTCTAATTCACTATTGAAAACCGTATATAACAAGCATATACCTCCAATTACAGCTTTAACAACACTAAACATTGCCTCTAAAGCATCTGGGTTACTTGACTTTTGGCTCAAAGAACGAACTATAGCCAATGCACCAAGTCTTCTACCTTCATCTGAGTGGCGAGCCTGTGACAATACTACAGAAAGAAGTTCAGTGGCATACTTGCTCAAATCAAGTTCAACCAATTTCAAAAGAATCCCCACTGATTCCAATAGAATCTCAGGGTTGCGCTTTAACATTTTTACTGAAGATGGAACCACAATATTTTGAAGATCTTCATGTGACAAATGCATAAATAGAGGGTGGAAAGATTCACTAAGCCCTGCTGCAGGCTTTTCTTTGGCATTTAAAACTGCCCTAACGTATAAATCAAGAAAAATTGGCTGCACAGAAGAGGGGAAAAATTGTCAAGACTTAAATATAATGAAGCAAAATGCAAGCTATGCATTGAAGAATAACAACTACCATCCAACAGTCCCATATCAAATAACCAGAATCTCTAGCAGCAAAGGACATGAAAATATAACCTTAAATTGTTCAAATGAATGTGATACTATTGAAAACTCTAGCAACAGCCACATTAATTCTGGACTATCCTTATAGGGAATCCGAGCATCCTTTAATTCATCCAAATAGATTTTGTATATATCTGGTAACTGAGAAAACAACAGAAAACATTGGATTTTTAGATTGGAAGAATTAAACAATCTAAGAACAGTAACCTCTTTGAAGCAAAAATAATAAGGGATGACCTGCGAAAATAAATGAAAAAATAATTTCTTGCAAGCTCTTTTCTCTCTGAAAGATCTCTGAATAACAACATGAAGCAGAGATGCCTGAACTGCAGAGACCCTGCACACTGCATTCTTTGAAACGGCAGCAAACTGACTCTTGCTTAACAGAAGACATGACCACTTGAGGAGTCTATAGCACCCCACATGAGAATGGAACTTTGACTGCTTTTCCATGGTCTGAACAAGGGTTGCAGCAAAACTTTTCATGAATGTGATTTCACCTAAAGCTTTTGTAATCACATCATCAACTGCCTTCCTTGACCTTAAGTCCTCATATATAGCCAATGTTTTAAAAACTATATCTACCAACGCTAAAGCAAGCTCAGGAGACATCTCTGCATAATATAACATTGCAAATATTAGACCGTGAAACATTCGCGTAATGAAAGCTCAACAACTGCACAGCTGTAAAAAACAAAGACCTCATAAACATGCTTAGGGAATACAAAATTCAAAATCTACTTCCTTAAAACAATTACAATACAAAGAAGAACAAAAGAGTCCCAAACCATAAGTTGTGGATGCAGATGAAGACAACAGAAGGCCACAGCAATCTTGGCTACCCAAGTTCTACATTTGTATGCCTCACACCAAACAAACGTAAAAACAAATCTAAAAATACCACATAATCTGAAAATAGAAACCAGGACAGGGAGAAGAGTTAAGTCTTCAAAAAACACTGGACAAGACCCTCATCTACTATCTAAGGTCGTGTCCAGGTGTCAGAAAACCAGGTATGTTTTAGGAAATTATTTGGAAACCCCTAAAAATTGGAGATACTGTTTGATTATGGAAAATCTCCAAAAAAAAGGCTAGAAGTTAATTTTTTCTGATTTTGCAAATCTACTCTAGCTTCTGGAAACCTCATTTATGTTGTTTTCCCTTTTCCAATTATCAGATGAGAGTTGTCTTACAGTAGCCAAAGATGGCAACAGAATGGCAACATTGTTGTCGAGTGAAGACAGATAAATCATTGCATGAAATGGTTTTAAGTCTTTTTAACGCATCGCAACTTGGTTCAACTCCTAGCAATTATGTCCATACATTTCAAAATCACTTTTTTGTTTCTAAAGGACATGCCATATCAGAGGCAGAGAAACTTTTAAATGGATATCATTCTACACTTTGTTGTGCTAAAAAACTGAATAACTGGATCAATTTCGCCATTTCTGGAAATGATTAAAACCCAATCAAGTAAAACAGGCATTGAAAAACTTCTCTCAAACAGCATCAAATATACAAATTGTCTTGTTTCTCAAACAATTTAACTACAAATTGCTTATACTGTAGTTACAAGTGAGTTCAGATATAGAAAATATAGTATAGACAAGAGAACAATAATATGAATGACTTAGCAGAAATCATCTACTTGAAGGACTTCGGTTGATTGATAAACCTGAATTGTTAAGAATCGAAGGGATATCATTGCGGAAGATCCGGAGCCGTTCCTTGGTTGAGGGAGTGGAGATGGAGGCGGATATAGAAATGAGAGAATCCGCCATTTGATACGGGAAGCTCCGAATTATGGATGTAAGCGAGAAGTTCAACCTCCGGCAACGGGAATGGATGGGATTGGGAGGTGATGCATATAGCAATAGAGTACGTGCAGCAGAGATTTGATTAGGGTTTTAGGAGCTGGACTCAACAGACAGAACTGAAGGGTGAAAAGAGACTGTTTTGGTTAATCAGGTAGATTGAAATGGAATGTGGCGAGACAGAGGTTCTGTTGAAGTAGTGGGTTAGGCTCCTATAGTTCAGGCCCATGTACAACTCATTCACAACCATCTTAATTGTAAGGGTTTGGCAGTGGTCTCATTTCTTGCTCTCTTTTTTTTTTTACGGATTGTAAATTATAAAATTTTACTCATCATTATAAAAATATATATATATATATATATAATTCAAATTATTTTATCTAAGTTATATTTAACATAAATAATCCATCTATTGATTTTAAAGAAAAAAAAAATCCAATATCTTGATTTGTGACTTTCGGATTCACCGAATTGTAATACATGGTTATTATTTTTATATTTATTTTTAGTAAATATTATATATTTTAAATTATTAAATAAATATTTCTTTTTAATTATTGGTAAATATGTATGCCTTTTATATATAAGTTAATATGCATATTTTATCAATATGGTGAAAAATAAATTTGTGTGTTTTTATATAAATATATATTTACCTATATGACATTAATAAATAATAATATTTAGTCAATATTTCAAATCTTTTCACATAATAAAATTGGAAAAATTGAAATTTGTAAACTTATTTCGAAAAAAAAAAAGTTTGGATGTTTGAGGTATTTTATACACTCTATAGCTAGGGAGTCTATTAGTATGCTCTCAATTTGAAATGACATTCCCACTTGTTTATAGATTTTTTATTAATATAAGCATTCCCTTTGGCTTTTTTTTTTTTTTTATTTAAACAAAATAATAAAGTAAATAATTATTGAGAAAAAATTTAAGTGTAGAACATTTTTTTGAATTTAGTAGTTAGCTAAATAACAGATTATTTTCCATGCCAACATATGGTCAGTCATCCTATTAAGGGCAATTAAATTGCTTCAATCACTTGTTTCCTTCAACTATTTAATCTTAAAATGAGTTTTTGGTGTTATCCTTCAGGTTATTTAATACTGAAAAAATAAATCAAAGTCTTATTCCATTCAATTTAATACTGGAAAGACAAAACTCAATTGTTCTCCTATTGATTTAATTCTAAATAATGAAAACCAAACAATTGAGTTATATTCTAAACGTAATTTACCAAATTCATATACTGAACCTTTTTAGAAATGCTTCAAGGAAGCGTTTACCAAAACCAACTCACATTCAAATTGTTAGCCAGCAAAAAATTTGAATATCTTAAAAGAGAGTTAAAACAATCTATTTGGTACGTCTGCCTAAAAAGACAGTCAAAATTATTTAAACTGTAAAAAAGACATCAACAGATACGTTCAAATGGAGGTTTGATTCTTGAACGTTGGAAGGAGATACCAAGAACATGCTTTTCTTAAGATTTTTCAGTAATAATTATTATTATTTTGATCATTAATTCTAAAGGAGATGTTCAAATAGGGTCTTCAAAATTTACAGATTGACCCCAAATAATAAATTCAAGGTTAAAATAATAAAATGATTTTAATATTTTTTAACGGAACAAGGGACAGAAGGAGCAAGTTGAACGTAACTATGTTATGCAATATTGTTTGGATTACAGATTCCATAACTTGGATGCAATCTGAAATTGGGGTTGGCATCAGATCAGACTACAGTTGTTGCGCCGTACGGTGATGTCAGTATGTAAGTATAGATGTAGTGTGGATAAGTTCAATAAAAATTCATCAATTGAAACTTGAATCTTCATTCCCAGTTTAAATCAGCAATCGACAAGTGTCTTTCTGTTACACTGAGTCACTCTATTCATCACATCACTTCTCTTTTTTCCTTTTATTTTACACGCACTCCAATATTCCCTTTCTCCAACATCAAACCTACGTCAACATAAAGATTCTCACCTGGATTCCTAAATCAACAGCCATCAAAAGTCATAAAGTCAAAGAAAGTATGTTTTCTTTACAAATTAAATAAATGACCCAAATTAAGTTTCTTCAATATGAAGAACCTTAATAAGCTATTATAGACAGGTGTATTTTAACAACGGCTTACTTGTTTCTTCTTTACACGTGTCAAATGCCCACAACCTTCACTCTCTAACAGATTTTGCTTACATGCACTACAACCATGACACCTCTTCAACTTTTTCAAATGCATATATTAATGTCGATCTGCAACACTTCAAGTCACAATTTTAGAAAAAAGAAAAAATCTATCTCGCTGCTCAGATATGGCAAAAGAGGCCAAGGAAAAGAAACCTACTAGTATTAGAAGATCAAGAAAAGGGTGCATGAAAGGGAAAGGAGGACCTGAAAATGCAATGTGCACGTACAGAGGAGTTAGGCAAAGAACATGGGGGAAATGGGTAGCTGAAATTAGAGAACCAAATAAAGGTAATAGAATTTGGTTAGGTACTTTTAATACATCCCATGAAGCAGCACAAGCTTATGATCAAGCTGCCCTTAAACTTTATGGCTCTTCTGCTACCCTAAACTTACCGCAGTACTACTATAGCAATACTAACAGCAATACGTGTCAAGATGTGATTGGTAGTTGCTGTAGCAGTAGTAGCTGTGGTGGTGCAGGTAATTCTAGTAGTAACACGTCTTCAATTGGGATTGAGAGTTGTTGTTCAAATTCATCGGCAGGGTTATTTGGAGGATTAGGGGAAAATAATGTTTATTGGTTGAGTGATGAGTTTTTGAATATTGAGAATCATTTCTTGGAGAGTAATGATTTTGGATTAGGTTCAATTGCTGGTGGCGATGGGTTCAATTGGAGTGGGTCTGGAGATGCTTTGGGCTTTTAATTGGTTAAACTTTGTTCAAGATGAAGTTAACCAATCACAAAAAAGGTTTTTTTTTTTTTAATTTTTTTTCCCCCAAGGTTTGTTAAGGTCCTTAGTATTAATTTTTAGTATTATACATTTTAGCTGTTGCCTAATAATGTATATACAGTTTTTTATTTTCTTTTTTTTTTTTAGTTTTCAAATCTTTTCTTTTTTTTAAGCTCCCTATCAGCTAGCAAAAAAAAAAAAAGGAAAAAACAAAAACCCTACTTAAAGAAGTGCCTGAAATAGAATGCAATCCGTAATAAAATGGTTTGTTTTCTTAAATGGCAATTGTTGGGTGGGCTTATCATTTGTGCATTGCAAAGTGAAAAAATAGCATGATTATAGACCAATCAAAAAAAAGGTCTTAGCCATAACAAATTTGTCCAATATAAATACTGACAATGAATTTTCATAGATGTATTTATTATTTTCTTGAATTTTATAATTAGTTACTGCGTTGAAAATAAGCTATGCAAATTATATAAGATTCTGCAAGAAACACATGAATTCCGATGTTTCCTGGTTTCTAAATAATTTTGTAGAATACCAAAATTTCCAATTGAAAGCAAACAAAAGTTCATGACCGGAAATTAGAATGTATTTAAGCTTTATTTGTTTCAAAATATAACTTCTTATCTTATGAAAAGTATTTGTGCTGTTAAAAATTGACAATTCTCTATTCTAAAGAAAAAAAGGATAATTCTCTGTTGGATTTCAATTTACATATACATTTTTTGAGATATTAAAGTCTAAAATCAATATCCAGCTTTCTATGCTCAATCACTTGAGTTCATTCAATTACAAACTTAAATCTATATAACCCACTTATAAACAGCAAGTATTTATAATTCACTAGACTAGACCTCATCACGTTCATACTATTCACTAATCAGTGGCGGTGTCAGATTCAAGCTCAAATGGGGTTAAAAATAGAAATATTGTAAAAAAAAAAAGGATCAGAAGCACTATCTATACACTGTTTAACATTGTTTACCCACAGTTTACTAAAGAAAATAAGAGGATTTTTTTTTTTTTTTCAATGGGTCACTTGACCCATCATGAACAAGCTAGCACTAATAAGGAGTAAAGTGCTCCTATCAAATTGTTTTTTATTTATGATTCATTAAACCTTTAATATTTTTTTTAAAAAAAAAAAGTAAAAGTAAAAAACTATATGAGTATATTTTAAACTTTTAAAATGCTCCATAGCATAAGATTTGTTAGGTTGTGCAGATAATTAGGAATGTATCAGAGTTGACATTCCATTCTGTATAGGACCCTTACAACATAGAAGAATTGAAGAGCCTGAAAAATTTGGCTACTTCATAATGTTGTGTTGGGTGTGGTGGTTGTTATTGCAGAAAGGACATGGCCTTGTTTTCTTCATTTTATTTCAATAGGATTGGGTTGCTGCTGAAGTAGTTGCAAAATTAATGCTCTTACAGCTCATGGATCGTCCTACTTCATTTTAATATTTGCAAATAATAAAAATTATAATCAAAATCCTGGTTAGTTGAATTGCAAGACTCACACACAATGGCTGCGTCATGCATATTCAATTGAACAACATTTCTTATTTCTTTTGCATCTAAAACCAAAGAACAAGTGTAGTATTTAGTATTTAGTACTAGTAGTAGTATTAATGGAGTTCACATGGTGGTTGGTTAATCTCTACCTTCGTTTTAAATATTAGTATTCAGATTTAGTGCAAGTTCTGCACGCACCAACCCCTTCTGTGCTTCTGCTTCTCCACTTTTAGTTTTCCCCCTCAACTCAAGTCTAATTGAAAAAATATCTTCCCTATGTTTCCATCTTCCATGCACGCACTTCCTTTCATAATCATCTCATTATATAAGGAAACTATTAATTTAACAAAAGTATAAAAATGTCTGACGTAAACAGTTCTTAAGCTATTTTAAAAATTACAGAAATATAAATATAAATTAAGAAAAAAAATATAATCTGGATTACGGGTTTTTTTCCCCAGAAAAAAAATATACTTACATAACTTTGATTGTACCTAAAATTTTCTGCAGCATTGACGGCTATTAATTTCCGATCTCTGATGAGATATGCACCTATAGCAACTCCTACTTTAGTAACTAGCTAGTAAATAAGTTAAAAGTGGCATTGTTTTAATCCTAAAGTGACCTTTTTTTTGAGGAAAAAAACAAAATAATAATAATAATAATAATAATATAGAGGGAGGCATTGAAGAAGGAAAACATGTTTCTGGCAACGAGATAAGATGTCCTTCTTCCTCCCAAAATTTTACCGCTTTTGTGAAATAATGTCTATGGAAAAGTGACATAATATTTAATATTTCCATTTCAATAAATTAGATATTTTTGGGTATCAGTATTTTAATAAATACATAATTTTATATTTTAGGTCTAAATTGGATAAATTTGTTTATTACAATCCATAATACTAAAGCTAGTAACTTATTTAAAAACAACCAACAGCATTAAATTCACTATCATTTTTTTTATTTATTTTAATACTAAAGAGAGAATGATATTAGCATTTAATAGTTTTGGAGTAAATTAGTTTATATTAATAAATGATATTAGCATTTAAGGTACATTGTAAACTATTTTCCCCTCAATACAAATTATACAATGTATCTTTCACTTCTCTTATAGGTTGAATGGTTACTTTCGTTTTTTTATTCTAGGCCTGAAATTTTCAATTAACTAACTTTTTTTTTTATCGTATATAAATGAACAGTTACAAATAAATAAAACTAAGAAAATATATATTTTTGTTTTTTCATAAAAATTATATGATTTTATGGGATACGAATATTTAATATTAAAATATGACAATTTTTTTTTTTAAGGAAAAGACTATGATGCTCTTACACAACTATAATTTACATATATAGAGAATGCAGATTCCGAAAATTCAAATATTCTTTTTAATATGTTTCTAAATATTGTTATGTGATGCACAAAAATTTGAAAACATATAGAAGTATTAATGATTCCAAATTTCAATAATATATGTTTGTTTTTTCATAGAAATATTAAACATCATTAATTTAGTGGTTGGACCAACTACTATAATGTTTCTTTTCTAAATTAAAAGGAAAAGGTATAGCTCTATCAAATTTCATCATAAATTAACGATGTTGATTGGGTATATTTGTTGGATTTAGCCTCAATATTACATTTTAATTATCACCCATTATGAAAATGAAATTATGTTGTCTTTTCTTTATTATCCATGTTTGTCTTAAAAAAAAAAATTAATTGAAATTCAATCAAACAATCACCATCTTTTTGTACTGTCATTTACATATAAATGTAGTTTATTAAATTAAACAAAGCTTTCAAATTAAATGTTACTATAACATATAGAAAATCATATCAACCCAATATATGTTGTTTAAAAAAAATAGTTAATTGTGCTATAAATGAGATTTTAACTCAAAATTCCATATTTTCGAAACTTATTTAATATAATTTCTTAAAATTTCATAACCATTAATTTTTTAATAATCAAAACTATAACCATAATTTTTTTCTATTTAAACAATAACCACTAAAAATATTTGCTGGATCCAAAAAAAAAGTACATTTTTAATTAACTAAATTCGCATAATGCTAAAATTAGTAAATTTATTATATAAATTACTATTAGTTAATAATACTCATACTATATAATTAAATTTAGTTTTATTTTTTGTTAATTTTTTTAATTATAGTAGGATGGGTAATTGGGATAGACCGAATTAGGAGTTACTAGCTACTCTTAAAATCTCATAATTGTTTTTTGTGCATTAAGTATGAACTTTTTTTTGGACCAAAGAAGCAAATAATATATTTGATATTTTATAGGAAGTAAATAAAATAATTTTTAAGAACTTAACTAAATACTATTTAGTAAATAGCATTTTTGGTATATATATTATTGTATATTGCTATATATATGCACACATATACAGTGTTTAGTTAATTTTTAAAATTGTATGCTATTTATTTTCTATAAAATATCAAAAAAATTCACTTACAATAATATTTCCTTTTTGTGAATATATATATATATATATATATATATATATATATATATATATATATATATATATATATATATATATATGGTGTACCTTAATTATAGTAACTATAGTTTAGAATTTAATACAGTAGTTTCAGTTTTATTCCTTTCATTCATTTTTTGAATATATCTACCTTTAGTTTTTATTATACATTCTTTACATTTATATATATGGTGAAGCATATATACACAATCTAACTTATCTAAGTCCTAATTAGCATTACCAAAGGCCACAAATTGTGTATTAAAAAAAATATATATATATGTTGGACATATATGGATTTAAATTTTATTTATAAATATTATTCCAAAAATTAACTCTCCATTAACTTCTTTTTCTTAGTACATATATAGTGGTAGAACTTGCCATTTAATGTGATTCCTTACCATTAAAAAAATAATAATAATAATAATAATAATAAAATATATCCTTACCACTGGACCTTTATATATACTCTCTCCCTGACTTGACATCCACAGAACATTGAAATCCCAATCTTTTAGGGTTTCTTGGAAACATATCCCAACAATGGCCACCTTATCAAAAAATTTCAGTACCTCCACATTATTTGTTTTGTTAGCTATTGTTACACTTGGAAGTGTTGTTTCATTGGCTGAAGCTAGAGCCTTCTTTGTGTTTGGTGATTCATTGGTTGATAATGGGAATAACAATTATCTTGCTACCACGGCTCGGGCCGATGCACCTCCTTATGGCATCGATTATCCAACTCATCGACCAACTGGTCGTTTTTCTAATGGACTTAACATTCCTGACCTCATTAGTATGATTTTAGTCTTGCTTTATTTTGATATAATGCTTATGAATTTTGTGTTATATGTAATGTACTTATTTCTTTTTCACTGTGTTGATCTTAGGTGAGGCAATTGGGTCTGAACCTACATTGCCATACTTAAGTCCAGCTCTTACTGGAGAAAGACTGCTTGTTGGTGCCAATTTTGCTTCTGCTGGAATTGGTATACTTAATGACACTGGAATTCAATTTGTAAGTCCATTTTCAGCACATATCTTAGTCTATAAATATAAATTGAACCATAATCTATTTTTTTAATATAATAATTACGGTTTACTGTTTTTGTGTAGATAAATATCATCCGAATCTACAAGCAATTGCAATATTTCCAACAATATCAACAAAGAGTTAGTGCCATAATTGGACCTGAACAAACACAATCCCTGGTGAACCAAGCACTAGTTCTAATGACCCTCGGAGGAAATGACTTCGTCAACAATTACTATTTAGTTCCTTTCTCCGCCAGATCTCGCCAATTCTCCCTCCCGGATTATGTCGTGTATCTCATCTCCGAGTACAGGAAAATTCTAATGGTACATTTTTGTGTTCTTCTTTTATGTTCTATATTGACTTGAATTATATATAAAAAGAAAAGTTTTGGTACTGTGAAGTGATAATCTTTTGCAAGTCTCTATTAGGGTAGAAAAAAAGAAAATGTGGGGACACAATGCTAGGAGGTAGATGAGTTTTGCTTGTGGTATTTAATTACTTTACAGGATATAATTTATTGATATGTAATTTTCTCATTAATGCTATTTGCCTTAGATCCATGGACACATTACATACAAATCTTCTTTACAATACCTATCAACTCACGTTAATTTGTTTTTTATGTGCATTAATTTCATCTATTTTATAGCTATTTGCTTCAATTTAATTATTATTTTTTATAATCAAGGAGTATAATAGAAATTAACCCAATAAACTAGAGACACATGCAGTGTAAACCAAAAATGCAAAATAGGAACATATATATAATTTGATTTTCTTTGTGGTGCATGTTTTAAATAATGTGTTTGGCAATATATAGAGAGTTTATGAACTGGGTGCACGGCGAGTTCTGGTGACGGGAACCGGACCCATAGGTTGTGTTCCGGCAGAATTAGCTCAGAGGAGTCCGAGTGGAGAATGTTCAGTGGACTTACAAAGAGCAGCAGGTCTATTTAATCCCCAACTTGTGCAAATGATAAATGAAGTTAATAGTGAGATTGGAGCTGATGTTTTTATAGCTGCCAATGCTTATCAAATGAATATGGATTTCATTACCAATCCCCAAGCTTATGGTACGTTCTTTCAATTTTATTTTTTTTTTTCATAAAATTTAATAATAATACTCTATAAGGGAAAAAATAAAATAACATATAGAATAATTCATAATTTATTCATCCCTAAATTAGGGAACATAAATAGCTATAGGTGTTGGGATTTTCGGAAAAATGTCAAACAAATTACTTATAACAGAAAAAAAATATATATTATTGAAAAAAGTTGTTTATAATTAATTTAAATTCATTTATAATAAGTTTGCAATATATTAATTACTGTTGATAACAAATAATTTGATAAAATGGTACAATTCAGTATAATTCCAAAATTTTAATATGAAAATTCAAGTAAGTCCACATATATATATATATATATATATATATATATATATATATATATATATATATATATATATATATAAAAATTATGATTATCAAATA
>CANUEY010593367.1:0-34443 GCA_948099555.1 Croton setiger
TTCATATCAAACACATATAAGTAAGTGGTCTTAGCACTTACCTCACTGCTGTGTACTCGGGTGGCCCTCGGGTTCCTTACCCCGCACCGCTCAAGAACTCGATGCGCCTATAATGCATAACATAGCAATGATGTTCAAATAATCAAATCGGAAATCCATATATGCTATGATGCATGATTTCATATTTAATCTCTGTGTTGTCTTTAATTAAAAATAAATCACAAATTTCCAATTTCAAACTTATTTTATAACATAATTAAACATATTATAAATCTCAATTTTCTATATAATAATTATAATTATTAAAACCAATTCCAAGTTTAAATAATTCATATAAATAATTAAAACCAATTTCATATTTAAATTCTCTAACCAAACACTTTAAATCTGAATTTTCAGCCTTAAAACGATCTCAAAATAAATTTCTGACATCAAAAACAAATTCAGGACGTCGAAATTAGGCTAGAAGGGCTAAAACATAATTTATAAAAGTTTCCGGGTCAAAAGTGCAATTATTAAAAATTGAGGGACTAAAATGCAATTTACCAAAAATATCAAATTCTGCCAGAAAGGCTATTTTGCACTGTTCCAGGAACTATAGGGGTCAAATTATAATTTTCATAATTTAAATCTGCTGGACTAAATTGAAAACAATGTAAAATTCAATCTGAAGGACTTAAATGCATAAATAAATTAAGTTCAGGGGTTAAAATGAGGTTATACCGAAATCCAGGCACCAGAACAGCTAAATTCCTCAAAACGCACGCCTCTGTGCCGTTTAGCACCGCGCGCCTCGCAGGGATCAAAACGCAGAATCTGCGTGCGTTTTGATCTCACCCGCAGCCTCACGCAAGACCCCAAAACGCACGTCTGTCGTGCCGTTTTGGTCCACCTTCAACCCCTCGACAGCAGCCTACCCAGAAACCTACTCTGTTTTTCCCGATAGACTTTCCCGGCCAAAATCACTCTTTCCAGCCAATTTCCCGGCCAAAGCTCAACCTAAAACTTTAGCCTAACCTCCCTACAACCTTACCCAACAGATTACAGCCTCCCATGCACACGAATTTCTCTCTTTTTCCCTATTTTTCCCACTGTTATCGTTTTCCCCTGTTTTCGATAACCTACTGTTTTCTTCTTTTTCCGGCCAACCCGACGGCCTTCTCTCACTTCTAACCTATTCCTCACCTTCCTTAGACACCAAGGAACAAAACCCAATAGGTATTTTGGCTGTCTTCTCTCTTTTCTCTTCTGGTTTCTTTCTTTTTCTTTCTTTCTCGTTTTCTGGCTATTTTTCTGTTCTAAGCTTTTCACTTCTGTTTTCTATCGAAACCCTCACCTTAAATCACTTAAACACATCATAAACATCATGCTTACCAGCCCTGAGATCACACCTAACACCTCCAGCTTGGTTATTAAGCTAAAACACAATTAAATGTACTAAACCCTTAACTTAGGGTTTTCTCAAAAACCTACCAAAAGCACTTTCACCAAATTTGTCCAAAACCACTTCTAATTCTGGATTTCAGTATAGTTTTATGGTTAAAATAAATAATATAACATGTGGGTGAAGTTTCGTCAAAAATCGGAATCTAAAAACGCGTCGTCGTTCGGTCGGTGCCCTAAACTGACTCTGAAGCTCGACGTTTTTCGCGGAACCGAAACCGCACGACGTCGTCGCATAATTAAGGTTCCAAAACTCTTTAAAACATATTCGAAAACATACCAAAACATATCCAAGTCAAAAAGTTCATATTTCACGCGATTTCGGTATTTTCCGATCGCGCAGGTCCGAAAACCCTAATTAGCTCCGTTCGTGTCTTTCGACGGCAAACGAGTTTATAACATAACTTGTTTCTCTTATTTAAATCATTTATTATCAAATATAAATCATATAATCCATATTTAACTTATTAATCAAATTAAATTATGATGCATTTTAAATAAAAATACATGAAATGGCGTCGGTTGACGTAGGGTTTGGGTCCGGGGTGTCACACAAAATCTTTTGACTTTTTCAATTGACTAACGTTATTTCTGGACGGAAAGACCTGATAGTATAATTTTTAAAATCTGAGAGACCCGATGATACAATTTTCAAAATAGAGGGACCCCAAAACATATTATGCAAAATCTCATAGACCTATAAATAATTTATCCAAAATTAAAATTAGAGTGAGAAAGTCGAAAAATTAAAATTGTTTCTCTTTCTTTTTTTGTCTGCCGTTGACCAATTAACTTAACTGTAATGAAAGATTATATTTAGGCCATTAGTGATTGCAGAGCAATTTTGCCAAAGTACATAATAATTATAGTAAAACATCAGGATGAAATAATAATTTTCTCCAAAAATTTCCACTCATACCATACCGGTTTTCTGCCTCGGTAGTCAGTGATATAATTATTTCCCCTTATATTACCTTTCCTTTATTCCAAACAAGGCGATATTTGTTACCATTCTGGGATAGACGATTCCTAACTGGGATTTTGCGCAGCTCTCCTATTTCCATCAATGGAAACCAATTAGATAAGGTAGGTATGTGCTCTTCTGACAAGTAATTTTCTATCTTTGCATTCTTATCAGGGTTTTCCTGTCAAACTTATTATTATTTGATAAAATTTATAACTTGATCGTTTAGAGAAAAGTAGCGGTCAAATTTTGTCGAGAATCTGAATAAATGCGATCCTTTTGATACAAAGACTGTGTATTTTGATCATGGCGGTTGCGGAGAATGCTGGGGCTAGAAGCAACAGTTCGGGTCAAAATTTTGGTAATACTGTAGTTTCACGGGAATCGAAGGGAACAGATGATCTAGAAAGATCAGAACACAGAAATGAATCGGTGATCAACCCTAAAGAATCAAATTTTCAGGGTCAGGATTATGATCAGAGGGTTAGTGATCAGTGTGCGCAGCAAGAGAGTGGAAATAATAGGAACCAGTTGGAGAATGGGTTCGATATCAGTCAGGAGCAGATTGTGACAAAGTCTATTGGCTGTGGGGCCAATCAGATTCAGAAGGACAAGTTTAATGGGTTGAATGATATGAGTGAGTTAGTGGAGATTTTGTCCAAACTGAATCCCATGGCGGAAGAATTTGTTCCTCCTTCGCTTGTTCACAGTCATGGCTATTTGGGTAATAGCTACAATAACAATTTTGCTGCGCTAACCTATCCTGGGAATGGGAATGGAAATAATGCTAAAAGGGTATGTTTGATTCGTCTTGTGTTTTCCATGGAATATTTTGCCTTGCTTGCGTGATGCTTAACTAATGTACAAAGCTTTTATTTTTAGTTGATTTTAGAATCAAATAGTGAAAAAAATTAATAATATTTTAAGTGTTGCATGTGTAAGCAGGTGGTATAAGTTGCATTGACGTCTGCTAGTTATGTACTTGGTTGATATTTGGTATTTGTTTTTTCTTCTAGAAGAAGAACAACTATAGTCAGGGAAGGAGGAGGATCAATGCTAGGACAAGTATGGCACAGCGAGAGGAAGTTATCAGGAGGACTGTATATGTTTCTGACATTGATCAACAGGTAGAATTCAGATATGGCCTTGTGTTCTCCTCATCTAATTTCCTTTCATTGAAGTTTGCTTATGTCTTTGGTGACTGGTTGAAAACATCATGGAATCACTACTTTTCTCTTTTCTTATGTAGGTCACCGAAGAGCAACTTGCAGGCCTATTTGTTAACTGTGGACAGGTTGTTTTCCTTTTTTTGCCGATTCTGTATTTTGTTTGCCTGCTTGGTTGCTAATTTTTCTTTTCTGAAAAGGTGGTTGACTGTCGTATATGTGGTGATCCTAACTCAGTTCTCCGTTTTGCATTCATTGAGTTTACTGATGAAGGTAATGTTGAAAACTAATATGTTGTTCTTCTATCTCAATGAACACAGTTTAATAGTTTATACAATGTTGCTGCAGATGGTGCTAGAACTGCCTTGAATTTGTCTGGCACTGTGTTGGGATATTATCCACTGAGAGTGTTGCCCTCAAAGACTGCAATTGCACCTGTTAACCCTACATTTTTGCCACAAGTGAGAGTTTGGTCATATTGAACAAATATTCATGTGTTAGTTTTGTCAATTGAATTAATGAAGTGATATGTTTTCTAAATGATACAATGTACTACAGTCAGAAGATGAACGTGAAATGTGTGCGAGAACGATTTACTGTACGAATATTGACAAGAAGGTAAAGGTGACTGTTTTGAATTTTTGTAAGAGCAGTATCTGGTCCATGTTTGTTTTTTATTTTTATTTTTTTTGTGTGAATGCAGATTACGCAAGCAGATGTCAGACTATTTTTTGAATCTTTCTGTGGGGAGGTTTGTTGATTTTCTAAAATGGAACCATACAGAAAGAAGACTGTGGTGGACTATTTTTTTTTTAAATAATGTTTTGCTTTGATAGGTTGAACGTTTGAGGCTTCTGGGGGATTATCATCATTCCACTCGAATTGCTTTTGTTGAGTTCGCTGTGGTAAGTGTATTTTATTTCATGTATTAAAACTGCATAAATTTGTTTGTTTAATTCCTTGTTGTTCTCATTGTTGTTGTCTTACTATTTTAATTGTATCCAAATTGGTGTTTCAATTTCTCATTTATCTTTGCTTTATCTAAAAAAAACATGATTGAGTTAGAATGAGTTTGAATTTGTTGAAAGTCTAATTTCAGAAATATTTGAAGGCTGTGATAGTGATTAAAAATATTTATCCAATGTAAACGTACGAGTGTATTAATATTAACTTTATCAGTTTGATGTAGGACTTTGCAGTATTAATGTTGGTCAAATGATATTTTGGTGCAACTGAAAATTTAGGGCAACATAATCTCAAGTATTAGGGCAAGAATAAGGTGATCTTACTTGGAACATCATAAGATAATAGGTTTTAACAAAAACCTTAGAATCCAAATTCGGAATTAATAGACAGAACACAATGCTCAAAAGGATATACTTATCAGCGGCTTGCTCTTGACAATGAATTATACCAACTCTATGCATAAATAATGATTATAATGCCAAACCCACCAATTTGCCTGTTTGCTGCAATTGCTCTATTTCTTTAATCAACAGAGTATATGAGGGACACTATAATGTGTACTAGTAAAATGGACTTTTTTCATTTAAAATCTCAAATGAATAAAAACTCTGGTATATAAAAAATGCTTTATGAAAATTACTAGTAAACTGAACAGTACTGACTTGCTTACAAAATGGCATCAATAGCTTCTCAAGTATGAAATGGTATTTGAGAACTGCTAAAGTACCAAACTTGTAAAAAGCATTGTATCAATAGATTGGTTACAAAGTAGTACTTGATTCAATAAAATATCTAAATTTAAATATGCTAACCATCGTTTTTAAACTACTTATAAGCATTGAAAGACTTATATTATTCATATATTTGTGATGTGTTCTGACTTAGATAATGGTGAAAGAGAATATCCAGCCCATTGAGAGTAACTGGAATGCTTAACAGCCATTTTAAAAGGCTTACCCTCTTATTTCTTGACTGTGTTTTCAATGACACCTTTGGTGATGTTGCCTTGTGCCTTTTTTCACTACTGAGTATGATTAAGCAGTGCCCTATTTTTCTATAATGCTGTGTCATATGTCGATTTTATATATACTTCTGTTGGCTGGGTGCAATATGAGATTGTTAGAATTTTTTTCAATGGTAGAACACACCTTTTCTATGCATGGCATATAATGGATTTGTCATTGGTGTTGGCAAAAAGCACTTGCGGAAGCTGCTGATATGTGAACTCACGTGTCATGGAATTATCATAAATTTGATGGGAACTTGCATTATCATTACCCAAATATCGTAATTTCTTGTTGAATGCATCCCTCCTTTTAAGTTGAAAATTATCTTTACATTGTATTTTATGATTGGTCTTGGACAATCAAATGTAACACATTTAGAAGATTTGTGGTTAAATTTTAGTGTCTTACCTTGTCTTGTTATATAGTCAAGAGATAGTACATGTCATATGCTGTTTTTCATTATTGTTTTGTAATTCTTTCAGGCTGAAAGTGCAATTTTGGCGCTCAATTGTAGTGGTGCAGTTCTGGGATCTCTGCCGATAAGGTAATAATGGTGGGAGAATTATATGCCGTTTCTACTTTCTCCAGCAAACATAACATTTGTAAGCGAGTCCTTTGTATATTGTGTATGCAGGGTGAGTCCATCAAAGACACCTGTTCGGCCTCGCATTCCACGGACTCCATTGCACTAAATCATATATTTAATCAACTGCAGATATATATATTTATATATACATATAAAGATATTGAAACATTTGAAGGTATATCCTACCGTCTTGTGCTTGAAATTGTAGGGGTTATTTATGTTTCGCACTTGAAATGAAGTTTTATTTTTTGATTATAGTTCGCAGTCTTCCGCAAAATTTGCTAAATTTTTGTTGTGCTGCTGTGTATGAACTCTCGAAGATGCATTAGCATATTAGCTTTCAATAATATAAATGGGTAAGAGGCGTTATTATACTTCAGATATTGTTATTGAGAGAAAACCCCAAGTTGTATTAATGAAAATCGAGCATTACAAGAGAAAATGCATCTTTCATTCATGGAAACTAGGGGGTAACGTGATTTTAGCAAAGCATGCACACCAGACGTAAGTAATCTGTTTTAACAACTACATTCCGTTATAAATCTCTTCTAGCTTATCTGCCTTACAAATTGCCAACAGCTGCTAGCAATCAAAGAATATGTTCTTTTTTTACTCTCAAAATTACATGTCAAATGACATAAATAGAGTCTCAGATGTTTCGAGGTTTAAAAATAGCCTGTTTTTCAACAAATAAGATAAAAATAGCCCTTTCTACTAAAACACCTTAAAATAGAATTACTAACTAAATTATCAAAAACAAATTCACTCTCATCTAAAGCAAGTGTAACATACTCTGTATTAAAAAGAACACATTAATTCAAAAATTACATTTAAAAATAGATGTAAATAAAAAAAAATTAATTTTTCATTTATATTTATTTAGTTTTTATTTTTAAAAAGATTAAATTAAACATAATTTATTAAATATTTTTGAAAAATTAATTTTTTTAAATAAGAAATTATTCAAAAATAAACAAAAAATTTGAGCAAAAATAATTATAGTCCCAAAATGGCAATCATCCAAGAGGGTGGTGAATTGAATTCAAAAAAATTGACTTTAAAAATTTTTTTCAAATAAAAGCTTATAAACTTAAATTTTTCTGAACTAACTCTTTAGAAGTCAGAATTCCATTGATTAGAAAACTGAGTTTAGGTAGAGTTTAATTTAGCATTCAGATATCAAGTCAAAAACTTTGATAACTAGACAATCAAAAAGTTTGAATAAATCAACATCAGTGTTTGTAAAATTTTTTAAAAAAAAAAAAAAACCTAATTGAGAATTTTGAGTTCAATCCAGAAAATGTAAATCGGCAAGCAAACTTAAAGCGATGAAAAGGAAATAAAGATGCAAAATTTATAGTGATTTCGCTAAACTAAGCTCATGACTCCTCAGTTATGCACACCTGAGATTTTCACTATTCTTATCTCTGTTCACTTATTGGAAATAGACTCTAACCTAGTCTAACCTGATTTCCTCTGAAATTCTAGGCTTTAGAAAATTATTCCTTCTATTTTAAAAAGATCAAAAAACTCATACAAGGTTTTTTCCTCAAAAGATTGCTTGCAAACCTATACCTTGAACTTTATGCCAAAAGCTCCTAAAAACAACCAGTTTTTCAAATTTTGGAAAAATTCTAACTACTTAAGATTACACAGAACCTCTGATGAAGAGAAAATCACGAATGAAGTTCAGGAAAAAATTTTGAAAAATAAAAATGAAAATCAGAGAAATTTTTCAGAAGAGAAGTTGATTATCACAAAAATCTTTTCAAAGTAAATATTTGGAGAGAAGAGAGAATCTAAGAGATATGAAAGTGAGAGTGGAGAGATTTTTCTACGGTCTCAAAGTGCTAAATTGTTTATCAAATGAGTTTTTATAGTGAACCAAGAGAAATATGTCCATTGGAGGAGCTAAAATCAGAAACACGGTTTTGACTTACTCTTTTTCAACTACGTCAGAGTCTGTTTTTTGTGTGTTCATAAAACAGTTTTTATTTTGGTGAAAACAAACTACCTCACATGTTTTAGGTAAAAAGACTTTAGATTACACTTTTGAAAAACAAATTTGAAATTTTTTTTGAAAGATTTTGAATATTTGAAATTGGTGTTTCCCTTAAATTGCAAGTACATTCTAAACTGACCTCTTTGAACTAAAATTTTCTAATCTTGAAAGTCTTTAAAGAGGCTTCTCAATTAAGATGCCTTTTAATTTTGATTTTCAAATTTATTGTTCAAACCTGCATGATTAGATTTTACAAGTATATGGAAAGATTTTGCTAAAAACTTATGGTTTTGTAGGTCATTAAAACAGGATGTTGAAACTTTGAGCTAACAATCTCCCCCTTCTTGATGATGATAAAACTAGGAGGATGAAGTTCATAAAAACTACCCCTAATATTCTATGTTCAAGTATAGAGCATGCATGAACCCTATTTTTACTCCCCCTAAATATATGAATAAAGTCATAGAGTAACAAACATGAACAAAATGTTAGAACAAAAATTCTAAACATGAAATATAAAATTTCATGCATTAATTCAAACTAACACTTTAGAAACTATAGACTACTCCTAATAAAATATTTTAATGGGGAACCTATACTTCATAGATCATCTATAAACATGTTCTTCCCCTTTTTGTCAACATCAAAAGATAAAAAATTCATAGTAGAGCAATTGTTCAGAAAGTAAGTAAAAATATAAAACCAACAATGATAAATAATTATTCAGCATGGAAATAAAATACAGAGAGATAAATTAGTGAGACTTCAGGTGTCTTTGGCCTCTTAATCTCCTTCGTGGTCACCAAGTTTCTTTGGATTCTCCTTACTTCGTGAAGGTCCAGGTGGAACTTCTTTGTGCTTTGAATGGCCCTGGTAGGATAGAAGGTAGCAATCCTTTAGGTGCTAGAGGTGGTTTTTAAGTAGCTTGTTTGATTCGCTGAGTTTCTAGTTTAGCCTGGTTCTTGCTTGGAGAAGGCTGGCTTTTCAGAAATTATGTTATTATAAGCCTCAAAAATGAACATGTAATCAACTCTTGGTGTTCTCATGAATAAATCTCTGTTGCTTGAAACCTTATCCTTCTGACCCAAAAGTAAGGCTCGCCTATCAACAGCCATGGTGTAAAGCTGAACAAAGTTCAGATTGGTAGTTCGCATGAGACTCACCATTTGAGATGCATTATGGGCTAAAATATGCACAACAGTATAAATTTCTATAGAAAACTCAATGTTAGATTGAATAAGATTAGAATCAGATGACTTCCCTAAAGATGGTTTAAACTAGCTTCCGCTAACTTAACCTTCTCTTGGAAGGTGCTTTGTGTGTTCCTCAAGTTCCTTAATCTGACGGAGAGCTTCTTTTAGAGACATTTCTCTTCTTGTTCAACTACCAGTGCTTTTCCTTTGTTAATTGTAGAGATATCAACTTGATATGTCTGAATCCGAATAAGTTTAGTTTTTAGATCCACAGTCTATTGAACTGATGTCTCCTTCCGCTTGTTCAGAATTCTTTCTTCCTCAGCTTGTATAGCTTCAGCTTCTTTCAGAAACTTCTTTTCAGCTTCTTTCTCTTCAAGTATATGCTGAGAATATCCTATCTCGAAGGTTTGATCTTCATCATCATCATCTTCCTTGTCTGGCTTTTCTGAACTCGATGATTCAGATTCAGCTTCTTTCTCTAGCTCCTTATTTGAACTGTAATATTCTAACAAGTTCTTTTCATGAGTATGATCTTTTTCATCGTCCTCTTCTTTTCAGATTCTTCATTTCCTTTTTCTTTCAAAAGTGTGTCTTTTCGAATAGTCACTTAAACTAAGGCTTTTTCAACATTTATAGTCTCACTCTCATCCAAAGATATCCCTAACAACTTAAAGATAAGAGTTAAGATCATTGCATAAGGGTAATACTTACTTTTTGGGCCAATCACAGTTTTCATGCATTCAATATTGATATGACTGAGGTTGTAATACTTGTGTTTAGTTAGATGTTAGATTAGATAGAGCCTGATTTGGTTGATGTATGTCTTGGATCTTGCCCTTGGCCAAATATAGTCGACAATAATCTTATGAAGTATCTTCAACTCCTCTGCTCAATATCAGAGCTTTCTATACCCCGTTCTTTCTTAAGTGGTGTGTTCTTCTTTACAATCTTCTTCAGAAACTTTTGCCTATCGAACTCAATCACTCTAGTCACCTAAGAGATCTTTCCAGCTGGAATGCCTAAGTTTGGAATGTTTAGAGCCCTAGCGATGTCGTTTACACTTACATGATGAGTAGTTCCCTTGACTCTAACCTTCAAGCCTTCTGCTTCTCCTAGTTTCAAACTGCCATAAAACTCCCTTAAAGTTGAAGGATAGTATTTCTTATTTAGACAAAGAAAGTCCAACCATAATTGATTCTGAAAGTATCTTATTAGGGTTTTGAAATTACTTTGAATCACGTTCATTTTCAAAATCGAGGGTTTAAGAACACTATGTTGGCTTAGAATCTCAATTTTACTTCATGAAGTTTGCCCTTACTTCTTCTTTCCTTTAGCTTTCTTCTTTTCAATTTCCAGCTCAACTATGTCACTAGAGGTATGAGAGACTATCCTCCTTGATTTTACTCAAGGCAGCTAAAAGTTTCTCAACTTCTTATACACTTATTTTCTTAGTAGTTTCGAAATATCCATGATGAAAAGTAAAAAGAATGACCTTTTCTTTAGAAAATATGGGCAACAATGAAATTTTAGTAAGAGAAGAGAAGAGAGAAGCTGAAAAATGTGGAAGCTGAAAAATCACTCCACTAACAGTAAAATTCTCTCAAATTTTTGGAAGGTGGTTTGGAAAAATGTGAGAAACTGAAGGAAGGAGGCTACTGAAATGTGAAACCTTTGTTTTGCAAATGGAAATTGCAATGTTGGCATCCGCAAATCGAATCTGCGTATCTTTGGAGAAAGCCATATGTCCTGTGCTTGCTCATCCTTCGTTTCGCATTTCCTATTTGCGGACCAGTGTAACTGACGACCTAGCCGTGTGTTGCTCGCCCACTCGTCCATGGTTTTGCAAGTTCTACTTGCGGAAACCTGGTGGTTACCATATGTTCCCATTGTTTCACAATTGGCGTTCACGAATTTGCTTCCCCCACTAATCTTGCCACGTGTCGCTCGCTCGTTGGTCTTAACCCTAATTACATAGTTCCAGTTTATTAATCACGCTCTAGTAGATAATTAACTTGACATCCTTAATTACAATTTGCGAAATTAGGTTTGTTTCGTATGTGTAACTTGCGCAACCAATTCTTTCGCATTTAGAAATTGCGTTAGATCCTTTCATGTCCACAATTTGAATTACGATATTTTTTTTGTAGATAATGTAATATCATCTACTTATACTCTTACGTCATAAAACATGCTATATATATATATATATATATATATATATATATATGTATATATATTTTTAAACTAAAATTATATCTCAAAATTACTTTGAGACGAATAAACTAGGCGTTTTCTGATTTGAGCATGACTAAAACATTAAATTCATTCGCAAAAATTTGTAGAAAAACTTTCCAGTCTAAACCACCAAATAGCTACCTCCATCAATATCAAAAACTCATTTTCGGCCAAAAACAGCAGAAAAATCAATGAGAAAGTGCAGCAAAAATTCTGCAAGCAACAAAATTAAAAAAAAAAAAACTGTCAAAACCAAGGCAATCAGTCCAGCAGCTAATAACCCAAAAATTGAAGAATAAAAAAATTACTATGATGAGTTTGAGCTCTAATGTTTTACTAGAATAGGAAATGCCATCTTTAATGGTCTTAATTCGTTAAGTTGGCAACACTTGCGGGAATTATTTTATGGATTCTGCAACTGGGAAATAACAATTTGGCTATTTTGTTTCTTTGAAATTGATATTCAGCTATTGTCATGAATTCTCCCATTCCTTAGGTTCAGTTTTAGGTATTTGGTTCAATGATGCAAATATTAAAAGGGATACTGAGTGCGAGTGAGGTTGAAGTGCCTTATGAAGGAATACAAGTTTGAATAGGAAGAACAGAAAACAGAGAATTTTATTAAGATTAGAATTGGATTACAGTTTCCTATAAGTATTACATTACATCTCCTATTAGAATTAGAACAATGTTGTAACTATATAAAAAGATGTACAAAGATTACAATTAAAATATAACGTTTTCAATTTTTTCATCCTCCAAATCTTCTTCTTTCTTCAATCCTTCTGATACTGAATTAACATGGTATCAGAGCCTCCGATTCTCGGTCAAAGGACCTAAAAGCATCTATTCATAATCTTTCTCAGTTCATCATTTACCAAAATAACTTACCTGATGGCAGATGAAGTGAGTTCATCTACCACAGAAACAATGGATCAATCTGGTAAGGTAAACCAACTTCTGGATTTTCTCCAGAAGCTTAACCTTCAAAAACAACCTGCCATAGAAATAGTAACCAGTCAGAAAGTTAACCTTCCTGAAAAATTAAATAATTACAATTATACAAAGTGGTCGAGGCTTATGCACTAGCCATAGGTGGTAGGGGAAGGCTCAGACACATCACGGCCAACCCCCCGCCGGTTACCGATCCTGAGTACCAAAGATGGGCTCAGGAAAACTTAATCATTATCAGTTGGATCATTGAAAACATTGATCCAGATCTAGTTAATCAATACTTAGACTTTCCCACAGCAAAGGATCTTTGGAATGGAATAGAGGCCATGTACAGTGGTGGAAGAGATGGCCTGCAGATCTTTGATCTTACTGTTAGGGCCAATAATCTAAAGCAAGGGTCAGACTCAATTGAAACCTTTTTTAGTAAACTGTCAGCAATCTAGAAGGAAATCGA
Organism: Croton setiger; assembly: GCA_948099555.1. NCBI lineage: Eukaryota > Viridiplantae > Streptophyta > Magnoliopsida > Malpighiales > Euphorbiaceae > Croton > Croton setiger. The sequence continues at coordinate 12,974 of CANUEY010593367.1, forward strand.
CCGTAAAGAGATGAACCCTATGAGATGCACAGAAGATATTACCATCTATAATGAGATGGTTCAAAAACACAGACTGTATCAATTTCTTGCAGGTATCAATGATGTTTTCGACAAAGACATGAGAGATCTCCTGAATAGAGATCCTCTGCCTTCTGCGGAAACCGTGTAGGCGACGATAAGAAGGGAGACTAACAAAAGAATGATTCTGAAGGGGGAAGGTCAAAACTCATCATCGGGGTTGAACCCCTCAGAGTTTGGTGGTCTAGCGACTAGAGGCCGATCAGACAATGCCAGATCTAGGGCGAGGCCATCATCCCGGCAGACAACAAATAAAGAAACCCTAGTCTACTCTCACTGCGGAGGCAAGAAGCACACCCGTGAGGGGTGCTTTAAGCTCATCGAATGGTGACCTGATAGCAAAAAAAGGGGCTCCAATGGGGCTATCTCAGTTGCAGTGGGCGATCAAGAGACCACCGGGTTGGACATCCTACCACTTGGGTTTGGAGGTGTAACTGCCAGAGAGGCGTTATCAGAGAAATCACAGAGATGAGGCTCTAGAAGAGTCACTGAAGGGGCAGAGCAGAGAGCACACAAAGAGACGTGGTTCAGATACCCAAGTACAGAGAGAAACGCTTAGTATTCCAGAGAGGCTTCTGGAAGAATGAGTGAAGGGACGGAGAAGGAAGAGCCCGGGCCCAGAACCAAACAGATGGGTAAGTGGCAGGCTTAAGGAATAGGGCTGGCCCGTGAAATCAACAGGCCAAGCCTACTGTGGGAAGGTAACATAGGCTTTGTGGGCTTAGGTAATACAAAACCAGCCCAGCCCAGCAAAGCCTAGTCCATTCAAAATCCTAAATATAACTTTCCCGAGGACCAAATATATAATAAACTACTTGATCTTGAGACCCATCAGTCACAGAGAAGTTCAAAAAAATTAAAGACTAGATTTTTTACTGCGGGGCTACAGATACAATGTCATATGATATAATGGTTTTTCACACCCCCACTAAACAACAAAGAACCAAGGTTCAAGCAGCAAATGGTAGTCTTGTACCAGTCAAAGGAGCTGGCAGTATTGATGTGCAGCCATCACTAAAACTAAAAAATTGTCTTTATGTGCCTGCACTATCACACAAATTACTGGACTATATCATGTTAATGAAGTCAATCAAAACGGGACTGCAGTGCTTGCTCACGGAACAACTGAACGACAAGCTTGGTTGTGGCATCGCCGTTTGGGTCATCCTTCTTTAGGTTACCAAAAATTTTTATTTCCTAGTTTGTTTAATAAAGGACATTTTTCTTGTGAGACATGTATTCTTGCAAAAAGCCATAGATAGCCTTTTGTTGCCAATAATATTAGAACTACTACTCCGTTTTTCTTGATCCATTCTGATGTATGGGTTCCATCTCCAGTAGAATGCAAAAATGGTTTTCTATATTTCATTCTTTTTATTGATGATTGTACCCGTATGACCTGAGTTTATTTTCTTAAGCATAAATCTGAAGTGTTTGATAAGTTTGTGTCGTTTTACAACCTAATTCAAACACAATTTCAAACACCTATTAAAACCTTGAGGTCAGATAATGGAGGCGAATATAAAAATCATAGATTTCAGAACTTTATTAGAGAGAATGGACTCATACATCAGACATCTTGCCCATATTCTCCCCAACAAAATGGAGTAGCCAAAAGGAAAAATAGAATTCTTCTTGAAATCACTAGAGCTATGATGATTGAGTCAAAAGTACCACAAAATTACTGGTCTGAAGCAGTTTCCACTGCCACATATCTTGTCAACTGTCTTCCCACTAAAAGTCTCCAACTTAAAACCCCTCTAGAAACCTTATCCTCCTTTACCATCCCTCCATCCGTATTGCCTTTGTCACCTCGAGTCTTTAGGTGTACTGTCTATGTTCATGTTCCTAAAACTAATCGGACCAAATTGGATCCCTGTGCTATCAAATGCATATTTATCGGATATGGACCTAATCAAAAGGGTTATCGTTGTTTTAACTCAATCCCAATTTCCAACAGGTTATTTATTACTATCGACTGTGACTTTATTGAAACTGAATATTACTTTTACACCCAATTAAGTGGTCAGAGGGAGACGTCTAATCAGAAATTTAACCCACTGAATTAGATGCCAGTACAGTACAGTCTGAAATTGTTCCAACAGAGCAAGTAGGCGGCCCCACCGATTTAACTTCAGATAACATGGAACAGTCTGGAGAATCTATAGTGCCAACGGACAATATATCTTCTTCGCCTGAGGTTAGTGATTCTTTCTCAAAAGTCCCCTCCTCGGATACTCCTATTACTAACCCTGCAGCTTTAGAAGAACCTCAAGAGAGTCGATATGTCTTACCTCCTAGAAGAAACAGAGGGGTTCCACCTAAGAGGTATGAACCAGAATATGAGCCTCGTAATTCGAGGTATCCAGTTGCAGACTTGGTAAGGGGAAACTTATCTAGAGCGGCAAGAGTGTTTGAAGCTTCTTTATATTCTGAAAAAATTTCAAGATCAGTGGAAGAAGCATAGAGTGATTACAGATGGAGACGAGCAATGGAAGAAAAAATGAATGCCTTAGAAAAAAACGATACCTAGGAGAAATGTAAAATACCAACGGGAAAGAAACCAATTGGGTACAATTGGGTTTTTTCTATTAAGCATAAAACAGATGGAACAATAGAAAGATACAAAGCAAGATTAGTAGCTAAAGGGTATACCCAGACGTATGGAATTGACTATTCAGAGACTTTCTCTCTGGTAGCCAAAATTGATATCATCAGAGTTCTACTCTCTGTGGCAGCAAAGAAAGACTGGCCTTTTACATCAATTTGATGTAAAAAATGCTTTTTTACATAGTGATTTGGAAGAGGAAGTCTATATGGAAGCTCCATTAGGTTTTTCAAAGAACTTCAAAGCTCAAGAAGATTGTAAGCTCAAGAAGTCGTTATATGGCTTGAAACAATCTCCCCGTGCTTGGTTTGGAAGATTTACTTCTGCCATGAAAAGATAGCTGCCACCAAAGTAATTTTGATCATATAGCTCTTTATCAGAAGAAAAGGTTAGCTGGTAACTTATCTTATCATATATGTGGATGGTATGATTATCACAGGGAATGATTAAGAAGAAATTATAGCCTTGCGAGGTAAACTTTTTAAAGAATTTGAGATGAAAGACCTAGGGAAGTTGAAATATTTTCTAGGTATTGAAGTTCTTGGGTCTGAAAGAGGAATATTTATCTCGCAGAGGAAATATATTTTGGATCTCTTGGCTGAGACAGGTATGTTAGACTGCAAAATGGTTGAAACGCCTATGGTAGTTAATCATAGACTGAAGATTTCTGAAGAAGCTAAGTTAACAAATAAGGGTCAGTACTTGAGATTGGTTGGGAAGCTTATTTATTTATCTCATACCCGACCAGATATAGCTTATGCAGTTGGGGTTGTAAGTCAATTTATGCATAAGCCACAGGTAGATCATTTAGAAGCAGTTTTCAGAATTATTCAGTACTTAAAAGGATCATCTGGGAAAGGAGTCTTATTCTGGAAGAATGGTCATTTGGATATACAATCCTTTACTGATGCAGATTGGGCTGGAAGTCCTATTGACAGGAGGTCAACCTCAGGGTATTTTACAATGGTTGGAAACAACCTGGTTACTTTGAGGAGTAAAAAACAGAAAGTGGTAGCTTTATCTAGTGCAGAAGCAGAATTTCGAAGAATTGCCTGTGGTCTAGCTGAAGTGCTTTGGGTAAAGAAATTACTGACTGAAATAGGATTCCCACCAATTACTGCTTGTAAACTATTTTGTAATAACAAGGCGGCTATAAGTATCTCAGAAAATCCTATGCAACATGACAGAACAAAACATGTGGAGGTTGATAGGCATTAAAAATTAGATAGAAATATATGTCTTCCATTTGTTCGATCTGAATGTCAACTGGCGGATATTCCCACTAAAGCAGTTCCCGGCTCTACATTTAGGCGCTGTTTGATCAAGTTCAGCGTAGAAGATCATACGGTCCAACTTGAGGGGAAGTGAAGGAATACAAGTTTGAATAGGAAGAACAGAAAACAGAGAATTTTATTAAAATTAGAATTGAATTACAATTTCCTACAAGTATTACATTACATCTCCTACTAGAATTAGAACAATATTGTAACTATATAAAAAGATGTACAAAGATTACAATTGAAATATAATAACGTTTTCAATTTTTTCATCCTCCAAATCTTCTTCTTTCTTCAATCCTTCTGATACTGAATTAACACCTTACAGAGGGGAATAAATATTTTGATGTTCCTTTGAATAAAAAATAACTAACTTATGATAAGTGAACATAACAAACTGATACTTACAAATTTGAATCAACGACACTTGTCATACACATCTCAAATCAGAAAACCTGAATTTTTCATTAACTTTGGAGTAATTACAATTTATATGAATTTGTTAAAATTGGTTCATATTTCCCATTTAAAAGAAAATAACCCTTCACTCAAAAACAAAATAAATAATAATAATAATAATAATAATAACCCTCCTAGAAAATCGAACAAGAATTTAAAGGAACTCCGTATTTTTGTAGGACACAGAAATCCATCCACACAAATTGTTAAAAATAATAGTTTAGCTACAAAGATTAGGTATGCACACACCAGTATCTGTATTTTGTTGCTCCTTCCATATCCTCCCGGTAACTCTAAGCTTTAATTCTTTTCGATCTCCTCCAGAAAAGAAGAGTGCCATATTTCGTTGAATAATGAGCCCGTCATGACTGTCCCTTACCTTCCTATGGCTATCTCGTATGCTTCGTGGGGTACCTTCCCAAATGAGTTTCCTGCCATTCGCCCCAACCTCAAGGCTGTAGTTATAATTACGAGCCTCAGTTTCATCGCCCATGAATCGGAGGAATGCCATGTAAACTGATGCCATACCAAGTTGGAAGGCCTCAAAATGAAGGCAAAAGTATTGACCATAACAATTGAAGACCTGATAAAATTAAGCATTTAAATATTTATGAACATATTAGGAAGTGTGAAATCAGTTAAGAATGTAAAATTGAAAAACAAAACGAATGTGCAACCTGTACCTCTTAGTTTAGTAGACTAGCTATGCTAACGTCTCCCTCATCCTTCTTAAAGTATATGAATTATCACGTGCACAATTTGGTCATTTATTTCAAGCATATATTTAACTAAGTTTTGTTTCTTTCATTTTTCCTCACAGGCAAGTCCGCATGCATATTTTGAATCATAAACCAAATCAAGCATCACGTAATTCACATCACATTCTTCTTTCAAACTGTCCCCAAATAGGTAAATTATTGGCAGTTTTATCGATCCATTCATATTGCTAAAATGGGTTTACGATGCATTAAATTCAGCTCATTTCACCAAAACATTCAATCATTATATTGGAAATGCTGTAACCTAATTCAACATTTAATGCTATGAAATAATGAAGTGTAAACATTCAATTTCTTTTTTTTTTTAAGTAGTTCTAAATAGGATTGGAACAGGGAAATAGAGTGTAAAACTAACCAAATGAATATTCATTGGTAAACTTTACAAAAAGGATCAGATGGACAATGATATCTTATAATATCATATCCAAGCACCATAACCATATTGTTTTATTACAAAACAAACCACTTCAGAACCAATAACTCAAGTGCATGTATATGGCATATCAAAATGGCATTGGTGAGAATTCGAAAAGCAATTCTAAAATTACCGTAAGCATCCAAGTTGCATTGTCCACTTCACGAGGATTTGACTTCACATAACGATGATTGAAAGTGCATCCTGTGTGCATGTCCACCTTATGATCATCCCTCAAATGAGCAACTAAGAAAGGAATATCCCCAGTGATAGAGCATTCTGATCCAGCATAAGGGCAACTATATGGCCTAAAGTTGCAAACTGCTTCATGCTTGAGTTTACTATAATAAGGAAATATCTCTGGACATCCCAAGTTGTAGTATTTACAGGATAATTCAAGTGACTCGGCCACCTTCTCCAATGCTAAGCACCTAATATCTCCAAGTTCCTGACGACAAGTGGGGCACCTGTTTTGCACTCGTGTTTTACATGTTGAACATAGTGTGTGTCCATTTCGACACTACATGAGAAAAGTATAAATTTAGGTCTAGTATAAGAAGATATGCAGACCTGTCTTAGAGTACTCAAGCCAACATCCAAAAGTTATTATAGTACTATTGCAAGTATTATAAGAGACGATATGAATGAAAATACTTGCATAAAAAACTAATAGATCACTTATTAATAAATGAGTCTAGCAAGTTAACATCTTAAAATTATACAAAGAATAATACAAATATCTTGATTTTCTTGTTATCTTGCACTACAATCAAAACAAGATAAAAACCATTTTGTGCAAACAAAAATAGTACATTACTACTAAAATTTTCACAAGCTGACTTAAGCAGGTAGATGCCAACTAGTTCATGGCTTGACTAACCCTATTAAAATAAACCTCAACCCCTTTCCTATGAAGCAAGATTTATGGCATCATCAACTTTCAAATAACGCACCTAAATATGAGACAGCAATTATGCAGTTTGTAGAATACATTCTTTCTAATATATGTGTATCTTTGCCATTATTGAACATCAACAAATACGGGTGACACTCTTAAGGCAAAAACAAATATCTTCGCTACAGGAATAGCATCCAACGCAACAATTCTAATCCATTAAAATATAGGACAAGTATACTACAAGGAAAAATAGTCAGATAATTTTCCGGGTTCCTTGAGGAGAGACATTTGAGTGACAGCATGGCAATGCAATATATAGTTATATATTTTCTTGTAAATAGTTGTCTTTAATTCTAATAAAAAATTCAAGATATAGAAAACACATAGCAATAAAAAAAACAATGATGTGAAGTGGTTTTTTAATGCTTTATATATCCAGTTCAAGATAGATAAGAAACATCCCCTAGAAGAAATAGAGGAGCTCTAAAAAAAAAAAAAAAAAAAAAAAAAAAAGAAAACATGATCGAGTTGTAAACTGCTTGGGCACCCCCTTTCACAGGCTACACGATACAAACAGAAAGTTATCGTGTAAACTTGATTATCCTAAGAAATCTAAAATATGGAGAACACTCCATTGTGTTCAAAATATGGAATATTCGAATGCTATATTTGTTGACCTTATATTTCCTCTAGAATTGGATAATATCTGCTAATGAAATCTTCCAAAATGGCTCCCTAATATGTGCATAGGCACATACTTAAACCCCATAAAAGTAAACAATTGATTGACATAACTCCAAATAATGTTCTATTATTATATGCTAAAATCTGGTGTAGTTAACGCATTCAAGAATTCAACAACTCCACTAACATTAATAGAAGCATATCCAAGAGAACATACTAACCATTAAACATACATGAGAATAACCGTTATGTATCTATCACCGGTTCATGTAACGAAATTGAACGAGAGTGAGAAAGAAGAAAAGATAACCTGATGGATAGGTGGATACATTGAATTAGTGCATACAGGACATTCTAACAATTCATGCACACTGGTGGCCGGAGCCATGGCAGTTGCAGTCGGAATAATGAAATTATTGACGGAATTATTGACGTTTTTGTTATTTCCGGGAGCATTAGGAGACTTTGAGGAAGAAAATTGAAAATCGTCTTGAGTATCATCGTCCTCTTCTTCTTCCAATCCGTCGGAAGCTGATAAACAATCAACATTATCAGACTCCATTTGAAGAGAAGAGAAGAGGAAAAAGAAAAGAGAGGACGAAGAAAGGGAACCAAACAATTCCTTTCTCTCTTCTCTCTCTTTCTCCCCTCAACTCGTCAATTTCGTTTTCCCTAAAAGAAAAGAATATTTTCTTTATTGGACCTTTTTCTCTTTCCTTATATTATTATTTATTTCATTTTCTTAAGAGAAATACAAGGCCAACCATCCAAACAATTACTATTACTAATTAATTTCTCTATTAAAAGACCCTCATTGTACGATCTCAAATTTTATTTTTTAGCGTAGTTATAAAATATTCTTGCTCATCAACCTTAGATTATTTTCTTTTAATTAGATAACAAATTTACCCATTCTAATTGTTGCCATCTAGGTAGCACATTCACAGGTAAAGCATATATGACCATGTCGATTGGTCGTATTTGCAGCGATTCTTTTCAAATTAGTAATTCATTTTACTTTTGGCAGATGACAGTTTCTTCTTTTTCAAGCATCCTTGAAGCAAAGTAAATGGATGTAAATCAATTTTACAAATGCATCGAGAGACTATTAATTATAGCAACTTGGACATTTATTTCAGTGCTCATGTAAAATGAGGAAATTGGCCATGCGATTTCTGAGGTATTGAATGTATAACCCCTTGGATCATGGTAGCCACCTGGGTCTTCCATCACTAATCTTTGCATTTTTGCAGGATCGTATGCATAAAACAATGCCGAATTGGAGTTATTGGTATCTTTCAAAGGTAAAAGATAATTTTTGAACTTCCCAACATTTCAAATCATGCCTGCAAATTGAGATGTCCATAATCATCAACCCCAACATATTTTAAACATATCATGGCCAATATATCCTTTCGTTGGCCTCCTGTATTAGACATCATAATACAATTAGGGGCTCTGAGTGCAGCTTAACAGAAACAAGTTCTGCACAAATTTGCATTGTAACTTCATATATATATAAAGAAAGCTCCGTCAGAGATTAGGCTATTATGTACAAAGATTAGGCTACAACAAATTACATACTAGCAGCAACTATGGAAGAAAGCTCCATTTCCGCCTCTGGATCTCCATCAGACCCATCCACATTTTTCTACAACCAAAACCAATAATGTTTAGCACCATCATCTCAAAACATACATTTAACTGGTTATCAAAGGCTGATTAATATGCACCTCTGTATATTTTAATTTGTGTTTCAACAGATATCGATCGTATGCACCCTTGCCATAGAGGATCTTGGCCCCACTTCCCCGTCCCTCTGTTCCCACCGCCTCTTCATCGACTACAACAGCATCTATAACATCTTCACCTGTTCTCACATCAGGAATCTACATAAAAAATATCACAGAAATTCTGCTATCATTAACTAATAAAATTACAACTTAAACAATGTAAGCTATTATTAGATGATGAACACCCCATATAGATCATGATCAAGTTATCAGAAGACGAGTTTAATTCACTTGTATCAAATAACAGAGAAAAGGTATTGCATCTTTTAACACAACAATGCTTTAACTCTTATGTCAAAAGCATCCCACATGATATTTTAAGCAGTAGAAGCTACTCTGACAAATTACATAGGATGCCCAAAGTTCAAATGGTTTATAGATCATCAATATTGCAGTAAGATGCAAGACTTCAAAGATTTAACCTGTGACTCTTAGTAACATATAAAATATGCTACGATGGAAATAGATGTTTATTAATGGGATCCAACAAGGGCAACAAAATGTAATGAAGAGGTCAGTATCCAACAGGGGTATGACTACCTGCTCAAGGCCTTATTTGGTAAATTCCAGAATAAATAAATAAACATACTGATGGAGCGAAAAGGAGATTTAAGGAATACAAACATATCAGCAGAATTAGTTATGCCTTGTATGTGTATATATAGTCTTGGGAGAGAGTCAGGAAAAATTCAGTCAGTTATCATATCTGTTTGGTGCAGAATCTTTTGCACAGGCTATCAGCCAATGAGTTGATATTTCAGCCATTATCTTATCCATTTGTTTCTTGTTTTTCTTCTTTTATTCATCTACCTGTTGCTAGTAGAATCATACTTCACTGTAACTCTCTTCCATGAATTAATACAAGTCTTCTCCACTATTTCAATCTCAGTTTCTGATTTATTTTTCCAGTATTCTTGATTCTGTAAAGCTCCGACATTCACTTCTGTAGGTGTTCTCACTCTGATCAAATTAGGAATGAACATCCTAATCATAAGTGTATATTTTCATGTTCTAGTCATTCACTTAATCAGCGATAAAAAAAAGAAAAAAGAAAAAAATACTCTTGCAATCAAACTCCTACATACTGGAATGTCTTCACACCAAAATTAGGAAAGCAAAACCAAGCAAGCAGCAGCATACCTCATACATGGAATCCATCAAAATGTTCTCCATTATGGCCCGCAATCCACGAGCCCCAGTATTTTTTGTTATAGCTTTCTTAGCAATTAATCTCAAAGCATTTTCTGTGACATGGAGCTTAACCTGGAAAATGATAAGCAAATTATAAATAAAAAGAAAAAGTAATACACTAGCGCAAGCACATAAAGATTTGAGAAATAATCCATCGGAACTCGACTAAATAAGTCAACTTATATGCATGAAAGAATGCATTTGGAAATTATTCTGGTATAGATTTCCCAAAACATATCTATGCACACTTACACCATTCATTTGAAACATCTTCTTGTATTGCTTCCCCAGGGCATTTTTTGGCTCTGTCAAAACCTGCAAAACATTATACAGACCAAAAACACCAGATACAATGACATTTATTAGAACTTTACAGGCAAATAGTTTCCCATTGAGTAGTAAATAGTACCGAATACATCAATTGCATGATTGTGATAAAAAATGACTCCACGGTAACTTAACTAAATCATAATCTCAAGTTTGGGATTAGATATATGAACCTTTTTCCTCCATTCCTTGCCCTTAGAACTATAATTTCATGATAGTTCAGGTCCCTTAGATGCCTGTTCACTACATTCATCCATGTCATTTTAAATAGACCCTCTCTCCTCTAAAAACCAATCCCATTACAAAAAAAAAAAAAATAAAATAATAATAATAATAATAATAATAATAATAAAAATAAATAAATAAATAAATAAATAAATAAAAATAAATATAATAATAATTAATTAATTAATTAATTATCACTTGTCACTTCCAGTGGGTTCTTTTATTATCAGTATGGATCAGAAAAACTGGGTGCGAAGAAGCGTATAGCAATCTTCTGTCATGATGTATGTTTAATAAATTAAGTTTCTGATTACTTTCAATTTTCTCCATAATTGCACTAGAAACATCCAGCATCAAGAAAAAAGGTGCATAAACTATACCAGTTTTTAAGAAAATCATTTCAATGTATTACCTGCATAAGTTGGTTCTCTGAAAGAGCTGACAAACTCACAAGGACAGGAAATCTTCCAACAAATTCAGGTATCAAACCATATGAAATAAGATCACTGCTTTCAACCTGCCAAACAAAAGTACATGCGTACATGAATATCATAAAGCTGAAAAGGAGGAGAAAGGAAAAAGATTAACTATACTATGCATTTCTTGCATATCAAAGACCCGCTATGAATTGTCAACATACAGTCTCCAATAAAGATGAGGTTATAGCAGCACTGGTAGCATTTCCTGTCCTCATGTTTGCACGCACAGGAGCACCAAACCCAATGGAAGCATCTTGGCGCCTGTAACAAATGCAATATATTTATCATAATCATTTCTCCTCCGAAGATGAGTTGCAATATTTTTACCACAAGAACAAAAATCATTTGTTTGGAAAAAAACCTTTCTGAAATTGTCTTCTCCAAGTCAATAAAAGCACCCCCACATATGAAAAGAATATCCTTTGTACAAATCTGTGGGGAAAATCATACATTAAGAATGAAAAGGAAGGCACAAGATTAAAGTACCAAGGAGAACAACTGAAAAAATGTTGTAGACAAGTCCAAATAGAAGCTCACTAATCACAGTTAAGACCAATTTTATGGCCAAAGTCGTCGTTATCTCTTAGTACAGGAAAGTAAATGCACAATATTATGTATATGATGATTCACTCCATCAAAAAACCAGAAACAACAGCTACAAACCATCCTTGATTTTACCTGAATGTTGTCACCTCTTGGATGCTTTCGTGCTCCCTTCTCTGGAACGTTAACAACCTAATAAAGTAATAATTGAGGTTATAAGCATGTAATTTTGTAACTTCAAGTTCAACTACATAAGACTAATAATTCAATAAGCAAATTCGATCATCCATGACTAAGGGTCAAAATTTTGTCAAACCTTCCCTACACATGAAACACATAAAACATAAGGGGTCCTATGCAAGTTTCAATTACAACATGCCAGCGTCAAAGTATCAAAAGAAGTCACAAAATAAAATTTTCAGTTGATAACCACATACCGTTCCTTCAAGCATTTTTAACAATGCCTGCTGAACACCCTCACCTGATACATCTCTGCTGATGTTAACACTCTCGGCCTGCAAATTCAAGATACATAATTTAAAAAATAAATAAAAGTTGGGCAGTAAAGAGTATTCTCTCAGCCTAGTCTCCATCCTACAGAGAGGGAGAACATAATTCCGAACAGGCAACAATACAGGACTACAAGCTAAAAATGGTGTGAGAAACCTTTTTTGTGATCTTGTCAACTTCATCTATGTACACTATGCCCTGCTGGGCAGCAGCCACATTATAATCAGCAGCCTGAGAGAAAAAAGAACACAAAAATATGAATTAGCAGAATAGGGATCAAAGCATAATTCAACAAATTACTCATAGAGATACAATAGCGTTACTGCTTTAATGGCAACTGCACCTGCCTTTTGAACTAAACTTTCGCATGCAACCTTAAGTCATGCGGATCCTAACCCATTATGACTCAAAGTTTCAATTAGGATACTTTATAAGTTGCAGCAACTTAACAATACAGCTTCATAAATATTCTTCTTTTGATAATCATATGATCCTAAGTAAATTACAAGCATAAGAACTTTAAACCAAATGCATTGTCTCAGTCCTCTTGGTTTTTGTTTCCCTTGCGATGGACCTGGAAGTGGGGAGCATGTAAAGCGTCCACTATGGATCATGTCTTTTTAGGGCTCTTTTGGAAGTATAATTCAGTATGGTTGTAATATTCCATTTTAGTTGGAAACATGCAGTCAGATGTTTGGTGCAGTTTAAGTGATCATGGAGTGGTAACTCATATCATGGGAGGAAACTTTGGGCAGAATTCCATTACTATTATTAGCAAATAGCTCCATGATTCAGGGATGCTTATTTTGTACTTATAAGCAGGTCAAAATACATCATAAGGAGTTTGTAACTTGTAAGGAGGAAAATTTAAGTGTTTCTTCAAGCTTAAATTTTAACTTATGAGTAACTTATAATAAAGTTGGTATTCGTAACTTATAAATAATCTTCTTACAGGAAAAAGTTGTTTGACCAAGTCAAAGGCCAAGAGACATATTTATAAGTTATAACTTTCATATATCACTGCAACTACCCCACTAAGGGTTCTTTAGTAATTTTAACTATTTTAGGTGCTTGTAATCTACTTCTAAGTTCACAAAACACTTCACAACAACTTATAAGTTACTTATTTTTATGTTTAAAGAAACACTTTTTAACTTGTAATTTAAAAGAGCTTATACAAAATAATAGCTTAGAGAAAACCCCCTTCTTATGCACATAAATATCACAGGTGATTCAGTCTTATGGCTCTTCATTATATGCACATTTTCTTTTTCTTTTCCTTAGAGATAATCGAGTCAAAAACAATACTGATTAATAGTTTTTAAATAATTAGATCTAAACAGGTGTATTAACTTGTAGCAAAATATGGTTGTTTCCAGAAACTTTTCAATAAAAAAAAAAAAAGAAAATGATTTTAGATTTATCATTTTCCAAATGAAGTAGAGATAACTGATTTTCCAATCACAGATATATCATTGGAAAAAGGAATTTCAGTTCCAAAATTTTCTCATGTAAAGAATTTCTTTCCTTTCTAACTGATTTTCATAACACCATCACGGCCCCTTGTTACGGATCTAGTTCCATGTGTTGTGGAATATGGTTGGGTGGGTGAAGGTTGTGAAGGATTAGAGAGTGTTTTCTTTCGGTGACCATTTGTTGGAGTACCTGGATCTCTTGAGTTGAACTACTCAAAAACTTTTGGGAAATTTTCTCATATCTTTTTGATTAACTTGCACTCCTTTAAATGGAGATGTATCCACCTCCCACTAACAAGGGAATTGGGAAATCATGAAGGATAACCCTCCTACAACCAAAGGAATTAAAAATAACTGAAATCCTAAAGAAACTGAAAACTGAATCTGAAATCCAGTAAAGACATGGCAGAAATAATCACGGACCCACGAAGGCACTACTCTAATAACCTAACTCGTTGACTTCTGCAATGCTTGCTAACACAAGTGTTAATTCAATCAATGAAAGTTTAATATGAATTAAAAGGATTGCCAAATTTCCTTCTTGACAAACTCCATTTACCAAAGATAAGTTGTAAAATTAATTTGGCTTTAAGTTGGGTTTTAAACCAATCGTTGTGGCATCTGGGACAGACTCAATAAGTCTACAATAATCTCTTCTTAAGATTTCAGCTATTTGTTTCTTTAGTTTCTCAACCACAATGTTGAATAATTAGTACCTTCCTCTACAGACTAAATTTTAAACAAGTCATTCAACTTATATTTTAGCCACAAGAACTCCAACTCTACAAACATCTTAGAGAACCAAAAGACATTTGGGGCTTCCCTATGTCAAAATTATGTACGGAGAATAGTAATTAAAAGTGGAAGATTGTAGTAGGTTGGCAAAAATGCAAGTAAAATTTTGTAATTTCATATGCAAACTTAAACTGACCAAGATTAGTAAATCAAATGTACAAAATAGGTGAAAAACATGTTAAGTGTCCAAATTTTGATGCAAAGGTCTAATAATAAACAGGAGGATAAAGAAATGGAATAACAAAAATTGAGATAAGAAAACATCAAATTGATTACCTGGGAAATTGTTGCTTAAATTCACAGAACACTATCAACAACTCAGTAAATCAAATGCATGTAAGCAAAAGTAGTCACCCACACAAAGGTTGAACGATGTGTCTACCTATATGACAAAAAGGAAGGGAACTAGATGCTAATACCTTTCGGTGGTTTGGCATTGAAATCATAATTTCCAGGTGTCAAGGTGGCAGAAAAATGATGACAAGATTATGCATTTGTAAAGCAATAGAGGTTTCCTTTCTGTAGCTAGTCAAATGATATAAGGAACAGTGAAGAAGGCTCCTTGCATTTCCAAGGTTGGGAAAACTTTTATCGAAGCCTACAAAAAAGAAAATATTTTTCTTTTTGGTGCAATCAAAAGCAAAACAGCAATTAGCTTTGCTTGTACAAAGTCATACACCATATGAGACAACTTCAATGTGCTATTCTTTTTTTTTTTTTTTTTTTTGCGAGCAAGAACTTCAGTGTGTTTTAGTTGCTAAGTTCACTATAACAATGAGCAAAAACAATCAATAAGATAAATAATATGACATACATCTAACAGTATATTTCTCAGACCAGAAACAAGTTTTAGTCAAAGAGGCAGGACTTGAAACAAAGGCCAACCAAGGGATGTGTAACTTACCGTAAGTAGCTTGTACAATATGGACTCCACATCTTCCCCCACATATCCTGCCTGTGCATAGCCATGGAACATAAAAAATTACTTATTACAATATATCTTAACCTATGGCACAATTTTGAACAGCCATATTCATCAATGGTATTCTAAAGAAAATTCAAATCATGAAGAAATGCAAAGCATATTGCATATTCACTAGTGATATTTTAGTAAGAGAAACTCTTAACCCATCCTTCAATAAACCGCAAAAAGATGAAAAATAAGGCAAGGGTACAGATAGTAGAAGCTTCACCAAAATAAAAAAACTGATATCCAAAAAACTTGCCTGAGTCAATGTAGTTGCATCTGCAATAACAAAGGGGACATTCACAAACCGAGCCAAGGTTTTGGCAAGTAAAGTCTTCCCTGTCCTTGAAATGGCATCAGATACAGCAAAAAAGTGAGACAATAAACAAGAGTGTGAGTAATAAATTAATATAAGTTAAAAGTAAAAATAAATATCTCAGCTTTTTAATACAAGAATTTATAGGCAAAGAAAAGTGAACTACTAATAAGACACTGAACAAAATACTCGCCAAATTGAGAAGCTATAAAAGGTGACAGCACCCTATGGGTTTAACTCTTTATCATAAACATTATTTTCATATTAGCTAAGACAAAATAACAAACAAGCGGCAAAATGGATATCTTCATTCTAAATTTCAGAAACAAGAATAATCAATGATGGCAAACAACAAATATACATCCAAGGACAGCCTTAAGTACTAAAGAATCAAAACAGTGGAACAGGCACAACAAATTGACATCCAGGCCTCCATATTTCAAGAAATCAGATAATTGAATTTCTGTTATATAATATAAAAGGAAAAGAACCCAAAAGTGGACGATGACAAATTACCTGAGCCTGTTGGTCCCATTAGAAGAATGTTACTTTTCTCAAGTTCTACTCCATCATCATACGCAACATCTATTTTGCTTTTCCCTGAATCTCCTGTAGGCCTAACTTCCCAAGTTGTTATAAACATGTCAGAAATCAACTATTCTTATGAAGGTCAATGAATTAAAATTCTTAACTGGCGAACACACATGTAAAATCTTAGTTATTAATGCAACAGTGTTATATGCATATACTCAGTGACTTAGCCTGAATGATATTATCATAAAGAGTGTTGCCACTAGGGACACACACACATGAAACATTCATTCATCTAAGACGATGTTTCTCATTGCTTATAATCCGGTCAAACCAGATTATAAGCATTTTTTAAATTGTAAGTTTTTTAGTGAAGTGGCTCTATAAACTAAATTTTTAACTTATGGGTCGATTAATAATAAGCTGGTATTTGTGGTTTACAAAACACAACTTAGAATCTGTTAGTGTTTGACAAAGAAAAAGACTTTATTGTCCTTATATTAGAAATATTCCTAGATTACCTTATCAAAACAAACATATCTCTTCCATTTGAAAATATTTATATAATTCTAATCAATTTGGTAATATTTTATTTACAACACCAACATTAACATTTACTTTATTTATAATTTTAAAAGAAATTTTTATGCAAAATATATAAAAAAATTATAAACAAAAATATTAATAATGAAAAGATTAAAATTTATTGAAATAAAATTATTATAATTATTAATATGATATATATTGCAAGATAAACTTTGAATTAACATGTAAAAGTCCATTTTTATACAATAACAAACACGTCTTTTTTGGTCATTTTGACAATTTCTGCAACTAACCAGCTAATTATCAGCCAGTTTTAACAAACACTTCAACTGCTTATCAGATGATTATCAAACTTTTACCAAACAAGTCACTGCTTATTTTTAGTCAACTTATAATATAACAATAACTTATACACAATAAGTTAAAAGCACCCACAATGAGAAACACCCTCTTCATCTAGCTGGCATAAAGCAAATAAAAAAGACAATGCATTGCATTTTGTGAGCTTTTAAGATATAAAGGCACATGAAAAAAGCAAAAGAGCTTTCTACATTATTCTTCCACACGACAAAGTTGAGCAACGACCAACATATTGGAATCCATAACTCCACTCTTATGAGCAACAACCAGTAGTATTCAAGATATTTTATAATCAATTGGGAAAAATAGACCACAAATTAGGGAGCGAACAGGGAATATTTAATGAAGAGTTGCAGATAATTAAGAGCGCATTGGTCATACTGCACATTGGAAACACTATCTACAACAATCTCTTCTTTTCTCCTTTTCTTTCCTTTTGCAGCTTTGGTAGAATTATCTTTTTTCTTTATTTATCTGGCACTAATTTCAATCAGAAAATGCCATGGTACTTTCTCATCCTTCTTTTTGCTCATTCTATCATTTCCAATATCATTGGGACTACTTAATGTAACTGCTATACTAAACCTTACACCTATTGTATATGTATTAAAATGAAAAAAAGAAAAAGCACCAAGCAAATTGTAAAAATTGCGGCAGCCAAAAATATTCTAGATTTAAGTGAACCTAAAAAATGAAGAGCGCCTAATTTTAATGCACCTCAGTTAGGTCAGCCCTTCATCACACCAGATCTAGCTCCTTGTGAGAATTGAGATTAAGAGCACGCCTCTAATGACTACAGAAACTATCAAACCATGTAGTGCTACGGCTCACATACATACTGACCCAGCCAAAATATTAAGCCTTGTTAACAAGAAGATGAAGTGATAGAAACAACTTTTTTATAATCAACAACTCCACAAATTATTTCAGGCAGAAGCATCATAATTACTAAAATTAATGTATAGTTAACTTATTCCAGGGACAAGCATAGTTGTCAAAGGCGCAAACCATGGAGACTCAACCAAAAAGGCAGGTACCTTCTCCAGGTAAGCGCAAATGCGAGCGCCTTAGAGTTTCCCACGCGCAAAAAAGGTGTGTCTTATTACAAAGGCTCATGCATGCTTTTTTTTAAAAAAAAAAATAATGTTTAAAACTAAAACTCATGAAGCACAAAAAACAACAAAATGAACTTTTGACAAAAGAAAAAGAGGAAAGAACCTGAATTTGCAACAGTTGAGGTTAGTCTTTGATTTTTCTTTAAAATAAATCTTTCAATATTTCTTAACTTCTACCCCTTCTTTTCAAAGTAAACACCAATTTTGTTAGGGAAATATGCTGCCCAATTTTTTCAAGAAACCTAATCCAATTTTAAGGGGTGGAATTTATTTTATAAAGGGAATAAGATACTTTCTTCAATTCTTCTTTTAATTTTAGTATTGTGTTGGTACTATAAAACTATTATACTGATTTCTTGATGCTTATACTGCCGAACTTAGTTTCAGTTGAAGCTTTTGAGTTTATAATTGTTTTCTTTTTGGTTTTTAAGTTAATGTTCTTTAATTGGAACTTGAAAATTTTATTAAATTGTGTTTTTCTTTTGAATCCTATGCATTGCGACTGATTTAAACTTCACCTTGCGCCTAAGTTCCACCGCTCCATGACCCCCTTGCACCCTAGTGCACCTTGAGCCTATGACAACTATGGACAAGCATCATAAGTAATCCATTCCTACGTCCATTTACTACACCTAGGGCTCCCCACGCATCCCTTTTCCAGACTAAAATGAGATAAAGATTTAGCAGCTAGACAAGCCTACACTGTTACCTTGCCTACCCCAGCCATAAGAAAGCTAGGGCAAAATCCAAAACACTTGCAATTTCAAAGACATTGAGAATACATTTGAATAATGTGAACCATTGGGTCATTCAACAACACAGTGTTTCAATGGACGGAGAAATTTTTGCAGATATTAGTTACACAAACAGCCAACAATTTACGTAGTGGTCTTCATGTAGCTCATCATTAACTTATATTTTTCCTGACTGTATATGTCACAAAGGAAAAAAAATGCAGCAAGGTATGCAGGTAGTAAAGGTTTTTAAGTATAACTGACCACTTTTCAACAGAATCATGATGGATTCTCTTATAATGATTGTAAACGGCAACAGAAAGCACCTGTTGACATAAAGGAACAGAATTAGAGAAAATGGTGGAGTTAGCATCTAAAAAAAGGTGGTAATTGAAACAACAAGGTCCAAATAATGTTAGATATATAATTTTAAAAACTTATCACCTTTTTAGCTCTTTCTTGCCCTATAACAAATTTATCCAAACTCTTGCATATCTCCTTTGGTGTTGGAAAATTCGGACCTAAATTGGATCCACCCCAGCACCCATCCTTGGAATCTGTAGCAGACCCAGTCACGTTTTTTCCTCCACCGCCACGGACGGCATTCACGCCGGACTCACTTACCCGAACTGTTGCAATCCCATCCCCAGGAGGTTGCCACACCTCTGGTGGGTCTCCATTATTACCACTAGCATTCAAATTCCCACTAGAATTCATACTATTTCCCCGATTATCCAATAGCTGAGCACTCTTATCGACCAATTCACCCCGCAAGGATATGGGACGGTAGTGATAGGGAGCGTCCCATTTAGTACGTTGCGTACAATTAGAGTTAAACACGGTACTAGCTGGGGCGTAATTAACTAAGAAGTACCTGAATTGAGAAGCTGTGAAAGAAGCCGCTTCCTTTGCAGCTTTGTATCTCAGAACTGCAGCCATGGCCGCCTGAAGCAAGTCGATAAAGAATCTAAGAGCTTTCACAACAACCAAAGGTGAAGTTAAGAGTGGATGTTTCAGATTTTATGATTATGATTACGTAAGGGTGAGGAATTTTTGTTGATAGCAATGAAAGACAATCAGAAATTTTAGCTGGAGAGGAATATCTGACCGTAAGTCAAGACAAGAGCCTTCGAGAAATGAAACTGATGTGTATGACAACGACGACGTCGTGTTTAACAATTCATGTCCCGCCACGTAGCCTCCCAGTCCACAAACTTAACCAACACAAAAAATTCATTTCTAAATTAATTCCTAATAAAATGAATTTAATGTTTTATATTAAATAATTCGAAATTTTAAATCTAAGATTATTCTGTCTTCAAAATGAAATTAATGTTTTATATAACTAATTCATAATGAATTATCTAAGTCTTATGGAGTTTTGTGGGGAGAAATTTAGTTGTTAACTATCTTTCAATAATTTTTTTGTGCAGGTTGTTAATTTAAAGTTGATAAAAAATTTGTTACGTTTTGGAGCACTTGGGAGGCAAAGAATAAGTGGATTTGGCAACAAAATCCACGTTTTGCAGTATATTAGAAATTAGTATTTTGTGATATTATTTATGAATATCTACATATTGTATTCATTACACTATTCAGTCTTTTCGTTAAAAAAAATTATTAAATTGAAAAAAAAAACGATATGCTCGTAAAAATTGAAGTTTTAGCTCTTTGTTGTAATATTAGGATTCGGTACTTCTCTTAAATTCTCCGTACTGCCACTGTCATCACTCCTCCTCCACTCAATACCACCACTTTCTAAATCTCCATTATATCACACGAATGCCAAGAGAATAGGAAAAACAAATAAGAATTTACAAAACAGAGTAATTCAAACACAATGCAAAGATAGAGAATTGGTCTTTCTTGATCGATTTTTTCCACAAGAAGATAACAAAAATACTTATTATAATTAGAAGAACCGCTACTACCACTTTTTCTTACAAGAAAAAAAAATCTTGAATTGCAGAAAATAGAAATAAATATACAAATATTTTAAAACTCAATAGATATTAAAAACATTATCTCCCGGAAAATCAAGTTCAAAGGCGTAATTATTAGCGCCACCACCTTCTCACACCCAAACCATAACAATAGCAACTCATTTAAAACTTTGGCAATTCCAGCAAAATACCAAGGAAAATCAAATAACAAAAGAATACCAACTAACCAACCAAAAGAAGAACCTCTAATGGTGGAAACCGATAACCTGTAAACCACCCACAATGATGCGAAAAAGATGACTGATAAGGATACTTTGACGTTACCAAATGGTCCTTTGACAAGAAGTCGAGCTAAGAAATTTCAAGCAAGCTTGGGAATGTATGTACAAGAAGAAATTTCGAAAGAATTACAAGAACTAGCT
>CANUEY010593402.1:0-34742 GCA_948099555.1 Croton setiger
ACCCCCAAACACCCCCACCCCCCCCCCCCCCCCCCCCCCCCCCCCCCCAAAAAAAACTCCGGAAAGAAAAAGTTACCTGCTTCAAACTGTAAAGAGCACGCTCTTCGATATCCACCAACTCACTATGTTCTGTTTCGAATGCTGCAGTAATCTCATGTTGGGTCTTGTGAACCATGGCAAGTCCTGCCCATGCAGTGGGGAGGGTAATTGGAACAGAATCACCTTCTCTCAATATTGAAGCCATTTCATTTCCAGCCCAGGAAAGCTGTTCACTGGGATCTTGAGACCTTTCTGCATCCTTTATTCGGTGAATTGCTACTGCATATCGAGTAGACAGACAGTTGGGCTCCAATTTTGCTGCCTGAAAAAATAATAAACATAGTAAAGAAAATAGTTTTGGATTGACGGAATAAACAGGAAAATAAGGAAAATACATATCATGCATCCATATAGCAAATATAACACAATTTCCAATTTTCCTCTTCCTTTAAAAAAAAAAAAAAGAAAAAGTTTCCCCTCAAAAGATGAAGGAAACTAATGAACAACCTCAACAAAGAGGCAATAAATGACTGTATCAATGAGCCATGAGCACCTTCTCCAAGCACTTGCTGGAACTTCTGTGGTCACCAGTCAAGTAATACGCATTTGCAAGATTTGCCCATACATGCCCAGCCCTAGGGTCCACTTTTAGTGCTGCAAGTAAGCACTCTTTTGCAACATTAGCAGCTTCAACCTGAGCTAAGGAAGCACCTTCACCAGCATTTGCTCCAGCACCTGTATGATTAATAAGTATAGTTGTGAAATCAAGTTTGAGGAAATTGAAATCCAAATATTTGCATTGAGAATCAGAAATTGAATCACATTGTAAGATCAAGTATATGATCTTTTTATTTCTAAAAAAAAAAAGTAAATGACCTTTTAAATATCAATTTCATTACATTATACTAAGTTTCTCATAAAACTGTCCTTTGTGGGAGGTGTTATTTGATGAGGTATAATTATAACTCCATCTCCACTATCTCCTTTATCTGGATTGTTTCACTGCACCATTCCTTTTCCTTCTTTTTTTTTTCTCACTCAGATCGATGAGTGTTCAAACTTTCTTTCTTAATTCCAATCATAAGCTGCTTCCGCCATGACATGCCCATACCAAGCTCATAGAAATAGGTTGGTTAGTTATTACAATGAAGAAAACAACAGATTCGTACCTTAAAATAAATGTCTTTTTAGTTTATTTCCTTTTTCTTCTTATTTCCTAATTAAGTCAAACAAAAGAAACACCTGTTCTATTCCCTCCCAACTAAGTTCCATTTCTCAACTTCCCAATTCTCTCTTAATGGATTTTTATTTTTTCTGTCCTTTCCCTAGTGTCCATGAATCAACAATTCGTGCAATTCTCACGATTAATAGCTATTTGTCCAATACAGTCCCGATTCCAAGCAAAAAGAGTTCAAAGTTAAGATACGTGAGTGCAGGTGTGTCTTAATTTGAAATGTATGATTCTTCAATTCGCGAATTGCTAAATCATATGATTTTCACAACTATTCTGACACCATCTCAGAGGCAGATCAGAGAGTGTTAGAATCATACCTGCAACAAGAGAACCATGTTTACAAAGGAGGAGGCCGGCATAGTTGACAAAGGCAGCAGGATGGTTCTGATCTTTCAGGATCAAATCCTGAAAACATTTTGCTGATAGCTCTATATTTCCACTGCAAGATCAATTAGTTAATTAATTATCATGGTTTAATGTTCAACTCCTAAAGAAATATCAATGAAAACAACAACCATGGTACAGATTTATTGTACTCGTTTAAGAACTTCTTGTCTTCATTCTCTTTTAGTGATTCCATTGGTGCTTCACTCATCTCACATATTTCTATAACTGATTGGATTGATTGTCTTACCTTTGAAGATATGCGATCCCCAGGTTTCCAAGGCAGTCATAGTTATTAGGGTCAATTGCCAGCAACGATGACAAAACTGAAATGGCACTCTAGAAAGAAAATCCATAGTCAACATGAGATCATAAACCATTACACTCGCAATCATAACAACAAGGTAGGATGCTCTTGTACCTGCAGACAACCAGACTTAAGAAGTATTAAGCCCAATGTGTTCCAGACACCTGCTTGTCTTATATCTAATTGCATTGACTCCTTTAATCTAGAAAGGATTTCCTCAAGCTCTTCAGCTTCAAGTTCTTTATCCAAATTATTATCAGCATAATTCTCAAGGAGGATACACTGCATAGTTCACAACACATTATGAATTTAGAAACCACAGGAATCTCACAGAATTTAAATCGGAAAGCAAAACAAATGCAGCTGTGCCTGTGGACTGCTATGTCACCTGAGCATGATGAATTTGAACTAATGAAAGCAACTCTGGCCTAGCAACCTCAGCATCACACCTCAGCAATATCTCTTCTGCCTTCTCATAAGCAAAAATTGCCTACGAGAAATTGAAAAGCCAAATGAAAAGCTATCATGATTTATATCAAAAATGGAGAAAGAACAACAAAAAAAAAAAAAAATTAGACAAAACTACCTTTGCGGGTTGACCCAACCTTTGATACATTAGACCAAGCATGAAATGTGCATGAGCATTCTTTGGCATCTTCCTTGCAACATGCACCAAACCCTAAAAGCAGGTTAAACTAATCAAATACACATCTGAAGGAATAATACAGAACAATTGATTTGTGTGATGTTCAATAAAAATTAAACATCAAAGGATGATAAATAAGAACTGACAGTTTTAAGGCTGCTGACTTTTTCTTCGCGAGAAGATGGAAGAAGAGCTTGGCCAGGTTGATCAGCATCTATATCAGGTCCATAACCGAGAGAGGCATCTGCCTTGCTAGTTCTGGAACGGGATTTCCCCAATTTGTTCAATTTTTTACCTTCAGCTTCGACCGTGTCCACCTCTTTACTTTTATCTTGAGTTTCATCATTCGTTAAACTACATCAAGAACCACTCCTTAGTTCATTGCAAAATCAGAAAGCACAAAATATTTTCATAACCTAAAGAAAACTAAGCGCCACTTAATTATTTCAAAGTTCACTTCCAAGCACATTTGTTGAATTACAAATTCAAAATCAATTGATTATCAAAATTTCACAGTTATCGATACCAAAGGCAAAATTACTCTTTTTGCCTAGAAATTAAACTCTAATAGCAAAAGAATGGTAGTATTAATCGAAAGGAATTGGGCAAGTCCAGGTGAAACGTAGATTAACGCACCTTGTGAGTTGTGAAACGGAAAGGTGGACCGAATCGGTGGCGTCGGTTTCAGGAGGATTGGCGTTAAGGTCAGCCAGAACGACAACCTTGGAAGGCAGGACCGTCTTGGAGGTCTCGTCCACAGAGCCGTCTGCCGTATCCAGTTCAGTTTTTATGGACAAAGGCAGGGCCTGAGGTTGGGGCTCAGCTTTAGACATTTTTATTAACAGACGGGGAGAGGAGGACTAAGGTTTACCTTAAAATCCCACACCCTACTTTTTCCCAACCAAACTTGTACCGTTTTCGTTTAGTAATCTGCTTATGCGACGTCGTTTCACAACGCACCACTAGATTCCCTGTCGCGTTTGGTGCTGAAATCAAATCGCAATCCCTAAAAAAATTCGACAGCTACCATGCTTTCTGCTCCCTTGTTCTTCTTTGCATTCGAAAAACCTTCACAGAGTGCAGCTCCGACGTCGGCTTAAACCAGCTCCGGCATTGCTTCTTAGCTGCTGCTGCTGCAATTGGGGTTGCCGATCGGAGCTCCATTACTCGTGATTTACGTTGGCAGCAACAGCAAGAAGGTAAGGTTAGATGGATTCCCTCATCTTCTTGTTTTATTTCTTTAAAGTGTAATCCGTCTTCCCATTCAGGTGAGGAAGTGTTTTCTTCATGTTTTGGAGAGCAATTTATGGTTATGTTCTATTTCTTTTGCTATTGACAGATATTTGTAGTTCAGCGAGTGAAAATTCGGTGAGTGAAATTTGTATTTCCTACTAAATAACATTTGGTTTGTTAACTGATTTTAGGTAAATAAGTCGGTGAATCTCTTCATATTTAGTAATATACTTGAATCATGTGAAGATTTCTCTCCCTTTCTCTTCCACAGTTCCATTTAAATGATTTTTTTTTTCCAGTTCTTTTTATCCATTTATTTGCTATTTTCATTTGGAATTCTGCTGCTTGTTTTTTACTTGGAAGTTGGAAGAATAGAATCTATTCTTCTTTGCTATTTGGTATTATGCTGCTCCTGCTGGTTCTTATTATATATGTTTTTTATTAGTATTTGAGAAGGCTTGCCAAATTTTAGTATTGTTTAAAATGGATGAAATGATGTTTCTTGAGTAAAATATGTGAAAATGTGGAACCTTTTATGCACAAAGAAATCATACACTTCATTTCTGAAATTATAAAAATTTCATGATAGATTGACAACCTTGGTTGCAACGTAGCTAGCCACTCATGGATCAGTCACAATGTAACTCCCTTTTATTCTCTGTTTTAGCTACTTATTTGTTTCTTTTAAGTTTCATCTTTTCCTTTCTTTAAAACAAAATTTAGTCTGCTTTTTCTTTTTCTTGTGGAAATCATTTTAGATTTGCCTTAACTATGATTTCTTTTTCCATCATTTTTGTTTATGATCAGATCTAGAAGTTATATTTTATCGAGGCTGGTAAACTGTGCAAAAAGTGGGGACCTCTTTCAACATTTCAGAGTAATGGAAAACATTACAACCTCAGAAAAAGAAGAAACCCTAGAAGCTCAAAACTCAGAAAACTGGAATAATTTGGAACAAGTTCCTATGTCATGTGAGTTATTGGGCTTATATCAGAATCGTACTGATGTAGAATCAAATTTGGAGGTTGCCTTTAAAGAAAATGGGAAGTTGGTTGGTCTAAACAGTGAAGTTATTGGGGCTGGTAATGTGGAATCAATAGTGAATTGTGTTGATGGTACTAATGGAGAGAATTTGAGTGCTAGTGCCAATACAGTGGATTCTGTTGATGTGAACAATATTGGAATAAAGAAGAAAGCTTTGGTGAATGATTGTGTTGATGGGGTAGTTGAGAATGGAAAGGATTGTTTAGTGGCTGGATTGGATGAGAATGCACTAGTGCATGAAGAAGTTGATAAGACTGTGAATGAGGAGGAGTTGAAGAAGGATGGATCGTTGGGATTTAATGGTCTTTCGTCTGGTCGTAAGAAGGAATCTTTGGTGGATGATTGTATTGATGGGGTAGTTGAGAATGGAAAAGATTGTTTAGTGGCTGGATTGGATGAGAATGCACTAGTGCATGAAGAAGTTGATAAGACTGTGAATGACGAGGAGTTGAAGAAGGATGGATTGTTGGGATTTAATGGTCTTTCTTCTGGTCGTAAATTAGAGGTTTGTGGAGGGAAAATATCACTTTATGTGGATTTTTCTGATCCTGTCAGCAGTGTTGATTTTAGAAATCTCAATGGGAAGGATTGTTCTAAGTTGATTAATCAAGAGGAGTCTAAAAATGACAATTATAAAGGGGATTCAGGACCTGTCAATGAGGACTTGCAATGCATGGAGGATGAAGTTCTACAGCAAATGAAGAATGAAGAACCAGCCATCGTTTATGAAAGGAACCTTGACACTGCAGTGGAGAATCACGAAAGCAATCTTGCTAGTGAAAATGTGGTCCGAAATGATCTTTTATCTAATTCCAAGAAGAGAAAGAGGAAGAAGTTTCCTGAACTCAAAGTCGAAGATGGAGATGTTAGCCAATCAGCTACTCAATCTAATGATGAAAGCTGTATATTGAGATCACCAACAACAGAAGATAAGTCCACTGAATTGAGGGAAAGGAAGAAGAGCAAGTACTTATCATACCCATATGTGAACTGGGAACAAAAAGACACTGCTAGTGAGATAGAAGAACCCAAGTCTCAAGTGGCCGAACATGTTGCTGGACAATTTGTTGGATCCCATTCTATTTCTAAATCTAGTAGCAAGAGATTCCAGAAGAAATGGTTCAAGAAATTCTTTGGTGAGAATGATGCGTCCAGCAAACCGGAGTTCATAAATGCATCTGTAGCTGATTTACTTTCTGAACTGTGTTTCACTGCTGTGGATTGTCTTCATCCAAACAAAAGCGAAAATTATGATGTTATAGAGTGGTTCTTTTCAAGGTTCAGAATATCAGTACACCATGATGAGTCCATAAACAAGATGCATTGCAAGGATGTCATTGGGAGTAATGAGGCATTGCAGGAAAAAGATACACAAGAGACAAGTCCGCCATCAGTAGATCTCAAAAATGAGCAGAAGATGAAGAAGAAAAAGAAAAATGGGAACTCAGCTAGATCAAAGAATGAATCTCGTGGTGCTTTATCTGATGTCAATACAAACACTGCCATTGATGACTTGTCTGTAAAGGATTTCCATGATAAGGGTTCTCCCACACCTAATGGAAAACCTGGGTCAAAGAAGAAAAAGAAGCAAGAAGCAACTCCTGCAGATTTACAGACCAGCCAAACAACAGTCATACCAGACTTGAATTCCAATGGTTCTGTGACTAAATTGTCGGTAGAAAATCAAGAGTTGATGGGCAATGTAGAATCTGCGCCTGATGAGAGTGAGAAGAAAGCAGGCTCAGTGGATGTAAATCAAAGTAATGCAGAACCCGGAGCAGTCTTAGCTGATTCACAGGTGATGCATCCATTTTCAATAAATACTGTTCCAGAACAAAACAGCAATGATGTATTTACTGTCAGTATACCTTCAAATGGGAAGATGCTTCCTGTATTTGGCCCTCTCACTGCTGAAGATAAGCCTGGGCCAAAAAGGAGGAGGAGGAGGAGAAAGGATAAATCAGCTCCTGAGCAGATTACAGTTGCTGCCAGTGATGCTACTTTAGGTGGAACTCCTGCTGAACCCAGTGTTTTGGCCAAACCTGAGGGGAAGAGAAGAAAAAAAAGAGAAGCTACCTCAGAGCGACCAAGAAAGAAATCAGCTGTGGGAATACCAAATATAAATATGTCTTTTGACAAGGGGGTTACTAAAGGGGAAACTCCAGGGACCGCTCTGCTCTTGACATTTGCTCCAGGAGTCTCACTGCCATCAAAAGAAGTTCTGGTTGATACATTTTCCAGATTTGGGCCCTTGAAGGAATCTGAGATGCAGTTGTTGAAAGATTCCAGTTCTGCGCAGGTTATTTTTGTTTCAAGTACAGATGCTGCAGAAGCAGCTAGGAGTTTAGAGAATAGCCAACCTTTTGGTGCAACCCTTTTGAAGCACCAACTTCATCTTCTTTCTGCTGCTGGAGCTGCTCATTCTACAGAAGGACTCAGGAGTCCAGGAAAATCACTTGGGCCAATGCCGAAGCCTGCTGAGGCACCTCCTATGAATTTCATAAGGCAGAATTTGGAGATGATGAAATCAATGCTGGAGAAGTCAGGAGATAACCTTTCTCCTGAAATGAAAGCAAAATTGGAGGAAGATATCAAAGGCCTTTTGAAAAAGGTGAGCTCAGGCCCTAGTTCTTCCTCTTCCTAATTGAAACGTGTTGTTCTAAAATCCTAATGTTATGTATTTGCTAGATCAAACTAGAGGTTAATTTTCAGGATCTCCTTTTATTAGCCACTGATTTTCCAATCAGCTCCCTGTTTCTCAAAAAGTCAGTATGAGAACTGAGAAATTGTGCAGTTAACTAACTGCATTAAGAGAGTACATGCAGTAGCTAAACAAGGAACCTTCGTATGCATCAATCAATAAGATTGTTGGTTTGATTTTGAATTGTTGTGCTGATGCTCAAAACTTATTTCCTATTCAAACTTACGCGTGTATTTGCAAAACGAAACAAGGAGAGGATTGTATATGACGATTAAATGAGAATCCATAAACGTTGTGGGGTGAGCCAAATGCCTTTTTTATTTTGGCCAATATTTAACATTGTATTTCATGAAAGAAGTTGATGGAGCTGGCATTTCTAAATATTACTGGAATCCCAAATGTCCTAATTATCATAATGCATATAATAGCAGCGTCAAGTCATAGTCATATCACCTTCTGCAACACACTCCTAGAGCTAATTGTTAGCAAAAATAACAAGGAAATAAACTTTATACATTGGTTGGATCACAAGATTCTCCGTCAGATGATCACTGAACAAGAAAAGACCCATACATAAAAAGACGGAAAAAAATCTGAAGGAATTCAAACGGCATATGAATATCTATCTATCCACCTTTGAAGCACAGAGGAGACCGAAAAGTACAAAGACGTAATGACTAATGAGCACAACAGGAATCAGAGAAACTAATACAACTTAAATAGGCTTTAGCTGCTAACGGTTGAACTTGAATCTGCAACTGATGATCCAAAAGCTACTTGAAGCCAGCCTTTCTTCTGAGCATACTCGACATAGAAATTGAATTTCTCCTTTGCATTTGGAATATCAAGTGCCAGGTCATCAAGCCCATCCTTGACACGTGTGAAGCCTTTCGTCATTTGATTGATAGTAATCAGACCTTCATTGAAACACTCCTGTAAGAGATCAAGCATCCTATCATTCTTCTTTTCCATAGCCATAACTAATGCCTTCTTCACCACCTCATGGTTGAAAAATGGCATCCCAAGATCACGGATACATTGGCAAGCCTCGCCCACAACACCCCCACTTTCATACTCTTCTAATAACTTCA
Source organism: Croton setiger (assembly GCA_948099555.1). Taxonomy (NCBI): domain Eukaryota; kingdom Viridiplantae; phylum Streptophyta; class Magnoliopsida; order Malpighiales; family Euphorbiaceae; genus Croton; species Croton setiger. The sequence continues at coordinate 8,680 of CANUEY010593402.1, forward strand.
ATATCTTGTCTTTTGCATCCTCCACTGCCCAACCAGTCCCACCTCCCCAACACCTAAGGAGCCTCTCACCTGCATGACGCGCTGCTATAAGCGATTGAGCCATATGCACCGTCTCAGTCCCACTGCAATTTGGTGGCAGTCTGCTATCGATCTCCTCTAAATTCAACGGAGCCAAGACATCATCAATCACAGCCCTAGCCAGAAAGAGAGCGAGTTCATTTGAAGCATCCAAGATGTCCAGCGCCGTATCTTCTGCAGATTCCAGAAGCATGACAAAGCCATTAACTATATCTTCAGTTGAAAAGATTTCAATGTGCAGAGCTGAAAGCAGAACAGATGCCATTTCTTTTTCCCTGTTCTTCCTATCCATGGCAAGGGTGACAAGCTTTTTCAGGAAAATTGGGTTGAACTTGGGCATGCCAAGGTCTTCAAGACTCTGGATCAGTTCAGGAATGTCATCTGAGAGAAAATACTCATGAATTATTGTCACAACCTCCTCTTTATATTGTTTCAACCTTTTGTCTTCAGCTAGCACTTGCCCATCTTCACTAGGAGACCTCGTGAAAGAAGCATCTAGCCATCCCTCAGAGACAGCCTTGGGAACAAGGGATTGGAACAAACTTTTTGCTGATGGAATGTCAAGAGCTAGGTCATCAAGGCTCTCAGCTAATCGGGCAAAGCCTTTCGCCATTTGACTCGAACTTATCAGGCCTTCCTCAGAAGCTTCTTTCAATAGCTTTAATATAAGTGGTTCTGCAGTTCGAATCTCCATAGCAAGAATTAAAGCCCTCTTCACAACTTCATGATGGAAGAATGAAACCCCTAATCCCCTTATGCACCTGCATGCCTCAAAAGCATCCCCACTTTCCACATATTCTCTCAACAGCTCAGCAATCTTTTTCTTTACCTCCTCAACAGTGATGTGGGTACTACCCCCCCACCTCCTCTCCACAAGTTCAGCATGGTGTGGGGCTGAGAGATAGCTCTTTTCAGCAGTTTGGAGAACCTGATATCCTTTTGAGGACTCAGGAAGAGTGTTCTTTGCCCTAGTGAGGAAAGCTGGAGGAAGGATATCATCTACAACAGCACGAGCTACAAACAAAGCAAGGATATCAACTGCATCTAATATGTCCACAGCAAGATCATCAGCAGACTCCAAAAGTATGACAAAACCATCCCTAATCTGGGATGGACTAATAACATCAGCATATAGTGCAGATAGCAGAACTGAGGCCATTTCCTTCTCCTTATCATGCCTGTCCATGGCCATTGAAACGAGACGCTTAATAAAATAAAGGTGATATTCACTCGATCCAAGTTCTCTGAGGTCAGACGCTGCCACTTCCACATCTCCAGTACTGAAGTACTCCTCTATTATGGAGACAACAGCCTTCTTGTAGTCGTCTAAAGGGTCCGAGATAGTTGCCCCGACAAGCTGATATGGCTCCTGGTAAAAATGATAGAAAAACAAAAAAATATGTGCATATAATTCACGGTTGAACCACTGCCAAACAACCTCTCTAGGTGAGGTGAAAAGGAAGAAAACAAGGGACAAAACACAGATGATGTACACTTACCACTCACCCACACCTTGGGAAGCAAATCTCTTTTTAGTTTTTACCATTAGAATATGTTAAAAACCAAGAAATGAATAAACAGTATCAAATTATCAATTACCTCTCCACTGTCGTAGTTAGGATCATTCCGATCAATATGGGATTCCCCGTCTGTGTCAAGCAATTTCCCCCATGTGCCCTTACCACCACCACCATCTGCCATCAATTAAAAAGGACAAAAGGGCTGAAAGTTTGCTTCAAACACATTCCAGAAATAAAATTTCAAACAAGAAATTGCATTTACAAGGTAAAAAATTCAGTATTTAATCAATGATAAACAATCAACTGGAAAGAAAAGGAGGAAAACCAACCCAACAATTAGCGAAGACCATTTTAGTAAGAGGACAAAAATGTAAACAATTGATGGGGTATGCTTTAGTAATTCAGGCCACAATGAATCATAAATTCTATAACCATATGTACATAAATCCAAGTAAGCACAAGAATAATATCATTACCCAAGCATACTCATCCAATGCCACAAAAGACAAATGTAATTGATCCTAAATCAGACATTCTTTTTTTTTTTTTACAATAGTCATTCAGTTATTTAATACTATAAAAAAAAATCCTGCAGGAGATTGTGGGACATAGATAATGTTCACAGAGCTCCCGAAACCCAAGATTTCAAAGAGCTCGGGAAGTTTGTGATCATACAGTTTATTCTTCTTTTTATTTCAAAGATATAATGGTAGAAAGAATCATGCAAATAGAACTTGAAGAAAGAGAGAATTGATGCCACAAGAATGAGCAAAGCAATCAAAATACTTATGTTTAAATTGATTGAACCCGTTTAAAATTTAACTAATAAACCACAATTAAAAGAAGTGGGGAAAAAATAAAAACACCTTTATAAGTGTGCATGTGAGTGCACGCATGTAAGTCCAAAAAAGTAAATGAGATGGAAAAAGAACAAAATATAACACAGAATAGGATTTAGCAGGACCTCCTTATTTTCACATCAAATGGAAACAATATGCAACACACAAATAACCAGAGGAACCTGGATGTTCATACCATCACAACCTGCAGAAATATTTGTATCTGAGATTTATTCTACCAGCTTCAGTTAGAATGAAGATTATGTTGCTTCAAAGAGAGAAAAACTTGTTGATGCAATAAAATATAGTACTGAATATGAGATGCTTGTGGCCAATACTTGTCAGGCAGGCTATTCAGTATAACTATTAGTGCTTCCTTACGAGTGATGCACAGTCGAGCAAAACATCCAGCCCAGCTGTTTCCAAAAGCTAAATGAAATCCAAAATCTTAGTAGCTGTGGAAAAACCTCACTACACGAGCAGCCTAAATCCAACTCAAACACCCCATACTATGATTTCAAAGTTGTAAAGTTCTAATACCATAAATTTCAGAAACTATCAACCAGCAAGCCATATGTGCCCAGAGTCCACATACTTAATACAGTGAAAACAGAAACAGAGATCTAGTTTGCTTGCTCTAAGAAGACTAAACTACACACAGCAGATCACTAACAGCAGTAGACTGATAAAACTGTACAAACATAGCATCTTGACAGGGAGCTTCAATGTGATGCACATTGGTAAATCTCTTTTTCCAAAATTCATTTACTACCACAGTAGTTACAATATACGATAGATGCAGAGATAAAATCTTTTACAGAAAGCACATAGAAGGGACATCATATATCATAAACAAGAATTAATGAAGGACAAGATTAATTAACATTAGGATTCATCACTACAATCAAACTTGATGAGAAATAATCCTGTGAACTAGTTCATTAAAATACAACAGTAAGGTTTCCAATTCAGTAATGTCAAACAATAAGATTGCTCAAAGACAGTTCACTAGCATGAATCAAAAGAAAAAACTATATACTGAGTGGAGATTCAATCAACCATATGAATCAGATGATCAATTGAAAAACACTGAATGCCTTTACCAAAACATCAACATTTTTATTGTGATAAATAACTAAACATGCAATATTCAATCTTCAAATATACTGATGCCATACTTATTTTCCTAGTCTAGCTTATAATCATTATACTCACCCTTCTTGACACGCACAACCTTGCCAGAATGTGACCTTCTCACGTGCCTCACTGCAATTCCAGCATTCTGTGCCTCACCAGAAGCAGGTACTTTAATTGGATGCTCAGAAAGTAATATTGACGGGGACCTTGGGGATAAGGTTGAATTCTTCAGGGAAGATGACAAATTTTCCACATTCAAGCTCGCTATTTTCATCACTTCCCTTTGCTCATCTGTCAGAAATCCCTCCCGAGACGCCATTTGAAGCTTGCCAATTCTATACAATCACTAAACCTAACCTAGGAAAAAAATTCAAACTAAATTATATGAGAAATCAGGCCATACCAAAATATTCACATTCACAGTTAAACAATTAATTAGAAATGTAAGGACCACCAGCACAGGCAATGAGTAAAACTAAAAAGCGATGTTAGGCTGACACATCGATAACTCAGCGTAGACTATGAATCAACGAACTTCAGATTATGGATTATGAAAATTATAAATAGTAAACCTAGATACTATTAACATTTAAGGAGCTACGATGTACCAAAAATTAATAATATCATCCTCACTCTCTGCCAATGAATTATTCAGGTCCAGTTGCTTTGTTTTTGAAAAAAGGAAAAATGTGAAATCCTAAGATTCAAAACTTCACTTCTCTTTCATTTTCCCTCCTTTTCTCAGGAACCAAACATACTTCCAGCAGAACAAAGAAAATCATACGGTAGAGAAAGCAGGAAAAAAAAACGGAAAAGCACACTTACGAGAGTACAGTAGAGGAGGATTCAAGCGGAAAACACGAACCCGACACTCCTGTGCTTGGCCCGGATCTCGAGCCAAGAACAAGAGAAGCAATCGAATCTCCAAAACAAGAAGGCGTCCGATCCGAAACAGAAATGAAGAAGGAACAGAAGAAGAGTAAGATTGAATCTGAAACCCTAGATCAAGAGATGGTGAAACCGAATTGAGGAATGGTATTTTGTGAGTTTTTATGGGGTGTGTAAGTGTCTCTATCTGTTAACAACAAGAATAAGAGCGAAGAGACACAAATGGATGAGAACGATAAAAGAAAAGAGAAATTAGTATTTATAGGGAGGCTATGGTTTTGGATACACGTCAAGAGGAGGTTTTGGGTATATTATCACATAACGTATCCACGTGGCATAGGCGATACGGGCAGTTGCCTGTCCTTTGCATCCACCCGGCACAGTGGCAACAAATTTAGGGTTTTTAGTTCTTTCTATAGCTTGCATTAATTACCGAAATATCCTTCCATTTACCTTTTTTTTTTTTAAACTTTTTTCGTTGTCTATTTTTATCACCTATTGGGTAGAAAATAGCAGGACAATGACAAACCGAGAAGCTTCTTGCATGGCAAGAAATTTGGAAAGTATATTTGGTTAGAAGAAGTAACATATATTTTAAATTTAAAAAATGAAATGTGATAATATTTAGAAAATTAATAAAATTGTATATTCACAAATAAAATATATTAACAAATAAATAAACTCACTTAACTTTTTTTTTTCTCGAGTTATTTTTCTCTTTCATCTTCTGCATATTTCTTCATATTCTTCTCTCTCTTTAATTTTTCTTTTATCTTTTTCTATCCGATTTTTCTATAAAATTTTAAATTTCTTTATAGAAATCATCTTTTGTGAAAGAGAATTGCTTCTAAAATTGAAACTTGTTGCTAGATTGAATCAAAATCCCTAGCTTTTGTTTTCCTCTTATTTCTTACTTTCTGTAAATTAATCGATGATTCTAAAAAAGTTTCTCATCAAGAGGTTGTTGCTCTTAATTAAAATTTCTGATTTTATATACTTTCCAATATTTTCTGTGAAATTCGTCAATTTTTTTAATTTTTTGTGTTTCAAATATGAATGATTTTTTGGAATCGAAAAATTTATTGTTTCGAAATTTATGGACATCAAGTTTGTTGATGTTGGTATATATAGAGAAAATACGTATTTTACATGCAGAATAAACAAAATAAAATGATTAGATTTAGAAGTGGTAGAAATCGTGAATTGTGTTATAAAAATGCAATATTTTTTAGTATACTGCCAAATAATTAACGTAAATCAGTATTATGCGTTTCATAATTAACGAATAAGCCAATTAATAACAAGACAATATGATGAGATGAGCTTCTTCATCAAAATCACAAAAAAATTAACATTAACCAAAACATACCTCTTTTGCTTTAGTAGACCATTTTATTTTAATTTTTAGGAAATTTTTTTTAATATAAAAATTATGAGCTACACTAGAGATAACTCTCCCTATTCACTTCACTAAATAGATACTAACAATATAATTAATTTCAAATTCAATCTCTCTCATCATTGAAGAAACAAAAAAATGGTAATGATTTGGCTGAGAAAGGAAGCTAAATCCGTGCAAGAAGCCCATATGTCAATGACAATTTATAAGGTCTCCTAGTAAGGAGACAGACATGCATCATATGCATAGTGTTGTAGCTTGTGAAACAAATTATTGCTTTTCAAATATGCAAAAAGGAAAAAGGTAGTTGAACATATGAGAAAAGCTACGTTCTAATTACTTAACATTTAAGCTAATCAAATACTAATTAAGTAATTACCCTTAAAACAGAAGTTTAGATCTCATACATGAATGTCATTAAATCTTCAAATACATTATCCTAATTGTTGGCAAAATTAAGGGCATTTTTTACAAGTCAAAGTCAAATTATCCTCTGACTTATAAAAGGACCAAGAAATGAAGGGCATTTGTGAATCTAATCCCCAACTCCCAGTTCAACTGCTTTAACGTATGCAATATTTACTGTCATTATTTCTTTCTTCAACTATGAAAAATAAACTAATTTATCAACTAGAGATGAATATAACTCAACTTACACGCATCAGTTACTGATAAATAAGCACATTTTAGATATTCATAGAGTTTATTCTACTATTACAAAGATGTCTTACAGCAAGGATTTGTCAATAAAGTTACTGTACACAATGGCATATGGAGAGAGAATTACCTGTAGCATTATCCAAAATCCATTGCGGTCAAATTCTCTTGTACTGTTTCATGTGGGATGAAATACTCCAGTGTAGCATTTCAGTTTAACCATGTTCGTGCGGTTAGCTGGAATTTCCCATTCTCTCTTCGGTGACTAACACCATTTTGAAATATCGCATTCTGGATATGGAGGACAGCTGACGAGCAGAGGGCAGAGGATAAATATACCCTGAAGAAAGCCAATATAGATCACATTATAAAGGTCCTAAAAAAGCATAATCACTCATCATGATTCTTGAGAAGCATTATGTATTCTTGGATGCCTTTTCTTGTCCTTCCAGAACTCGTCTTTCTTTCCTTTCTTCTTATCTTTCAATAAACCCATTTGGCTATTAATTATACCCAGTATAGCACTCTTATCCTTCCTGTTCTTTATTTTGGTTTTTTGGTCTAGTATTGCCCTAAGCTTTTGATAGGATTTGGCATCCGGCACTTGTCCGCTTTTGACCATCTTCTTGTGATAGAAGAATGCCCGCCTGAAATCACGAACTCGAACATATGCATAGATAATTGTTAAGTAAGTAATAGAGTCAGGTTTTAGAGACATGGTTGCCATTTCTTTCAATAGCTGTGGCAACTTTGAGTGTTGCCCTCCCCGTCCATACGCATTCATCAGCATGTTATATGTCATTACCGTTGGATGGAAACCCAACTTCCCAAATACAGATATCACATCTCTAGCTTCCACATAATGACCTTGTTTAGCAAACCCATCAAGAAGAATGTTATATGTCACCCTTGTCCCTTCAACTTTTTCACTTATCATCAATTTCCATATGTTCATCAGCATTTGAGTGTCACCAGCACGCTGAAATGCATCCAGCAGAGCTGTGTAGGTCTCTATAGAGGGCTTGATTCCTTCTTGTTGCATATGCTCAAATGCAATGTATGCTTTCTCATGCCAACCACTGATCGAATAAGCATGGATAAGAGCTGTGTAAGAATGGGAAGTAGGTTTTATACCTACCTTCTTCATTCTCAAGAATGCATCTGCAGCCATGTCACTCATTTTCTTCTGCCTCCCATATGCACTTATTAGGCATGTATATGATTTGACATCAGGCTCTAATCCTGCATCTCGCATATCCACCAGTAATTTCTCAACTATTTCTGGCTGCATTCTTCTGCTGTAAGCATCCATAAGAATGTTAAATGTAGCAGTTGTAGGTTTGAGGCCTTTCCCTTTCATTTCAGCAAAGAGACCTTCAACTTCTTCAATTTGGTTGGATTTATTATAGGCATCGATTAACGTGTTATAGATGATTGTATTTGAAAATATCCCTTTCCGTGCCATTTCAGTTTGGATAATAAGGGCTTCATTCATTAGTCCCTCATCGCAAAATGATTTTATAAGAGCACCCAGAACTTCTGGACTCCAATTGACTCCTTTCCTATTCATTCTTTCAAAGAACTCCCAAGATTCTTTTGCACTGCAGCCTTTTTTCCTCATAATGCTAATCATTATAGAACATGTCACATGGTCTGCAGAGATATTGTTTAATTCCATGGTCTCATACACTTTACAAGCATCATCAAACCTGATACATCCCAAATAGACATCAACAATAAGCTGAGCTCCATTGAAGAGATAAATTAGAATTATTAATGCCTTCAGTTAAAACAAGATGCAGAATCAGATGTCCGAATAAATTTTGATTTCAAAAGCATTATAGAACAATAAGCTCACATAATAATCAAGTCTAGTAGGTTTCTGGAAAGGAAAGACAAATGCCAGTCTTCAACCATTGACAAGATAGAACTTCTTGCTAAGAACACCAAACTCTAATGGAAGGGTCAAAAAAATTGATTTACTGAATCAAAAGACAGCTTATCTTTGTTCTCATGTTACTTGTTATGAAATTAGCAGCTAACAAATTTAAGGCAGTATAATACTGCCACAAAGAAACAACTGCATTTGAATTCTTCAAAGAGGTATATAGACAAAGCACAGCCTTGGTACTCTGATGAAGATCATTGATTAAACTCAATGCTTCACAACGCAAAACACGGATTAAAAATTTATGTAGACCTACCTAAATCACTAAATTTGAGGGCACAAAAAAAAAAGGGAAGAGAGACATTATAAAGAATTAAACTGATAGCAAAGTGTGAAGATTGTTATACCTTCCACAACGAAGAAGACCAGAAATAGCAGAATTATAAACGTGAACATCTCGAAATTCCTTAGTCTGTGGCAAGTTCCTGAACAGAATCATCAACTTATCACCCATTTTTGCTCTTCCCAGAATAGGAAACAGAACAGTACAAGCACGAGCTGTGACAAGAGATGGCTCCTGCAATCGCATCCACTCAAAGAAGTATAAGCAACACGTTATCATACCCTCCTCGCCCATCAGCTGCAAAACCTCTACACACTGTATTGCATTAATCCTCCCTTCATAAGCGCCCAATTGCTCTCCTAGTGTTGTATTCTCTGGTAAGTCCCTTGCAAGTTGGATTATTTCTCCCACAACTCCCTCCGGTAATGGATTTGAATCCGCACCCAATTGTTGATTTTCAACTTTGATGAAAATGTCTTCAACATCGGGTTCAGAATTGGATTCGATACCGGGGGCAAGACGCCAAAGAGTTTTACGGTTTCTCTGGAGAGAAAACTTGCCTTCGCGAGGCGGGTCGCCTTGGGTTGAAGTGCGAGACTTGAAGAATTCAACGAGTGGGTCTGTATGGAAATTCTCATCCTCATCGTTTTCTTCCTGCTGTTGATGTGTTTGTGTTTCTGGTTCTTCTTCGTTTTCTAGGAAAGGGAGAAAAATAGAAGATGAAGAATGAGCAGTGAATAGAGAAAATGAAGGCCTAGGAACTTTTGAGGAAAGGAAGAGATGAGGTTTTGAAATTTTTGGTTTCTGAAAGGAACAGTGAGGCAACGGTAGTATAGCGGCATGACAAGCTTGGTGACCCAGAGCAGCCATGGCTTTTGGATTGCGACACTGATGAATGCAGCTCAGTTTGTCAAATATCCGAATTTTAAAATTTTATTCCAACATTTTAATTAGGACTAACTTAACAAACTTCATTATTTAGAAACTAGCCATTAAAGATTATAAATTAAATAAATGTCAACTTTCAAACCTAATTTAAAAAAAAAAAAAAAAAACTGAAAATGTTCCCAATCCTTTCAACTGCTCCGGTGTATTTTGGTCGATTCCTTCAGTCATCAATCTGATAATTATCCTGGTATATGTTGCCGGCGACATTACTCAATAGTATTTTCGTCGATTCTTTCAACTACTATGGCGAAAATTGTTTCATATATCCGGCGAATCCTTCGAAGTACTATACATTTCCAGCCAAACGTTTAGAGAGCAATACGTTTTGAGTAAACCATTGAGGCCAATAGGTTTCTTCGTTTCATTCTTCATTCAATTTCTTCCTTATGAATATTTTTTTTATAAATAAGTAATCCTTGTTGGTAAATATATGTATTTTCCAAACACACATTCGAAAATTTTTGCATATATCGGAAATGTGTTTGAGCTTGAAAAGGTAGTTGCTTCATGTCTCTAATAACAGCAACAAATGATGTGAAATCCATCCCTAAACCACTTGAAACAGCTTGGAAAAACATATTGACAATCAGTCTCCACAACAACCTGTTTCCATCTCTTGCCATAGATCTAATTAAGCGCAAAAGCTTCTGCAATTCTAAAGGAGCAAGTTTTTAGCTGCAACAGACTCATATTACTCCATACAAATCTAGATTATCTCTATATTTGTAGAATTCAGAAACTATATCAAAAGGAATTAGCTATAATGGTCATCAAATACAAACTCCCAATTAAAAAAATCAAATAATATATAATCATAGATCCAAATTTTGCTCATACAAATCATAAACAACATTAAGTAAAATATATCAATATGCAGATGCAAAGTTGCAAATAAAGTTCAAAAGAGAAAATAACAGGATTTGCACACGAAAATTATACAAAGTAATAATTTACAGAAAACAAAAGCAAACATGATAAACTAATGAACTATCTCCATAAAATCTTCAAGTCTAATTAAGAACAAGATATAGATAGAAAAACGAAATCTTCAAAGCCGTTTTTATGATAGAAATAGATATGGCCGCTCCAATTATCAAAACCATACGAATTATGATTGATGAATCATAAAATCAATCAAGTATTACTAAACCTAACCAGAAGCTCTATGAATAAGTAAAAATCATTCTACTCCAAGAAAATCTAAATTATTTGTATATTTTTAACATTAATTTCATATCATATACCAAAATCCTACCAATTATGATTTATGAATCATAAAATCAATCAAATATTACGAAATCTAATCAGAAGTTCAAACTAATGGATATGAAATTCAAAACATAACTTATGAGAAACTGAAATGTTTTTGAAGCTTAAATTGTGAAGAATGGAGAAGAAAAAAAGGAGAAGCAAGTCGTGAAAATAGAATTGAAAAGGCAATTGCAGAATTAGTTGAAGAAGAAGATCAATTTGAAGGGAGAAGGAAACTGGAGCAATTTAAAAGCTAGAACTTAATCGTCAAATCTGAACTTGATCGTGAAAATTAAGTTTAGTAAACGGGAAACCTGTAGGTTTATACTAAACGTCCAAATTTAAAATAAACTTCACAATTAAAGTTTACTAAAGTAGAATTTTGTAAGGTATAAAAATAAATGACATATATTTAAAATGGAAAACATATTGACATTTGCTTAAGTAATTTTTAAAATATGATATTCATTAAAATTTCCCTTTTAATTACTACTATTTTTTTAGGAAAAATATTTTAATTATCATCGGATTTTTTCAAAATTATCATTGGAATTTTGTAAATGTAATATTTGGGATGAGCATGGCACGGTGTTGCATAATTTAGAAAGGGTAATTGACAAATTTGGGATAGGTCATACAAAAGAAGATATAATTGGGCACAAAACAAAGGATCAAATCAAACATTTATTTTTATTTGTTCAAAAAATACAAGCCCATTTCCCTCATATCAGCTGATAAACTGCAAAACAAGCTCAAGCACTTTCAGAAGTCAATCACAAATTCACAACCCAAATTTCAACCCCTAAAAGGAAAATTTAAAGAGATGTTATCTTTTGCGGGTGGCGTTGATCTATGCAAATAGCTCTCTTTTCTTATTAAACCATGTTGGGCCTCTGCGGCATCAGAAGATTGTAGAACTTGTCATGCAAGAAGAAATTCTTTCCCTTGCTATCAACTGCTTTCTTCCATCCACACCATCCACCATTTATAATTTTCTTGTACTCATCAACCCCAGTATAATGAGGATCAAGTATTAAAAATGCACAATCTCCGGTGCCTTCATTGTAGTCAACTCCCAGAAGAGTGTATGCAAGAACACCACCACCTACATTCATGAGACAAATGGTTATTCTGTTCTATATTTTTACCCTTCTCGATTATAAAATCATAATCAGAGGCATTGTGCAGGATTCTGTAATTCTGCCATTTTTAGTTGACTCAGCTTGAAGATAGAAACATTTTATGTACGATAATTTGCAGACTGGTGTGGATTTTACCAACTCACCTATCATAATAGGTGTTCCTTGATTCTCAAAGTGCAATGCCAGCTCTCTACATTTTTCAGGAAGCTCAGCTCCTGATCTAACATTCATTATTTTGCAAGTTACCTGTCAAATATAGCCATCTGTCCTGTCAAATCTACTGACAGAAATTTTGCATTTCCAACATATTCCATGCATATTTAGAGAAGTATGAGCAATACACTATTCTCAAATATTTCATCAGAAAGAAAATTATGAAACCAAAAGGCATACTTACACCAAGAAGTTTATCCAAAACAAAACTCAATTCAATGGCACCAATCCATTCACGTGAGCCAATAAAAGCAGGATCTTTATCACCAATGTCCACAAGTGATTGTTGTATTTCCCTATTAGACAATTACTGGTAAATTGGATGATATTGAAAGCAAAAACAAAGACTGAAGAAAACAGGATATTTAAATTTCCTTTAACATCAATGGAAACACAGAGCATTTGACACATGGCAACAGTAATCTAGAGAACCTGTTACATTATCAGTGGAGATCATTTCATACCTATGTGAAGGAACTTCAATAGAAGTATAGTGCTGGAGTCTAAACCAAGAAATGATTGTTTGTAGAGAGCGATAGGCACAACCCCACCCCTAACAATTCATACATAAAAGATGCAACAAATCAGATTTGTGATATAAATGACAACCGAAGAAAAATTAAGTTTCATTACCGAGTCATCAAAGCCATCTTGAAGATAGTGATGGTACTCATAAGAACCCTGAACTAAAGAAACAATGCCTCCAGAGACTGCATGAAGATTATGACTTTCAGTGAATTGATATCAAGGAGCCACATTACAGAAAACATAGATATATAAATAATGTCAAAACTAACCCCCACTACTTGGAATGCCAATATGCACATCTTTAAGCAAAGAAAGGCCTGATATAGCCACAAGATTGTAAAAATTAGTCCAGAAGATACAGATAACACAAAAAGAATTAGAGTACGAAAATGAAATAGTATATGCCTGCTGCAGTCAGGGAAAAAATGTTTCTAGTTTGAAATTGAAAAGTTACCTTTTCGTCTTGCATTGCTCCCTGAATTATCATCTTTCATTGTAAATAAATCCATAGCATTAACAACTCTTAGAAGAGGGCGATCAAGAGGCAGGCCCAGCCTCATGTGTAAGGATCTTCTGACTTCAACTGCAGAAGATTAGTTCCAGTCAACTGAGTAAATTCAAAACCTAATATAAAATAAATATTCTTCCTCAGGCATAATTCATAACTTGTGATTGGCTCCCCTCCTCGCAATATTAACCAAAAAGCAAAGTGGATCTCCAATAGCCTTCCAATGATGTCAATCATTCAGGTGATGTCATTATCTGGGTGTTTCAGATTTTAGATACAGTACTTAAATGTGATTATAAATAGAATTGTATGTCAGTTGATAGATCTAAACTAAATTCCAAAATAAATTCTTTCATGGTAAACTATTATTTTCTCATCATAACAAGAACTATGCTAAACGGACATTACACTTGGGCAAAGAAATGATGGAGTAACTACTGCTCGGTACTCACCTTGTTTCAATTCAGTCTCCCCATAACTGAGTTCATAGGTGATAGTTATTGGGTGCAAAAGTCCAGGCGGACTGAAGTGAAAAGTACATAGCTGCAAAAGAAAAATAGAAGTCCTATTTTTTTAGAAATAAAGATGCATAAAAATATGAACCTAGATATGAAACCTGAGTACTATTAGCTGGGATCATTTCTTGCAACGGCTAAAAGATCAGAGGAGTTAGTACATGAAAAATACCAGGGTGAAGGGCATTTGGGACTACATTTATTGCCTTGGTGTTGGCTGTTAACTACCCATCTAGATATATTCAATAAAATGAGGCACTGGGTTATGCTTGCTTTCTTTGAAAACCAAATACCATGCAACTCAAAAATTTTAATTATGAGAAACTAAACTACACTGGTGTCTACCAAGTAGGAAGACACATAATGTGGATAGTGAGGTTATATACACATAAAAAACAAGGAAACCAAACAGTGAATGGACAAAATAAAGCAGCTTCCTATACCCATACAAATGATATTAAGTTTCCTCAATGAACTTGAGTTATGATTATGCAGACAGGGTTGAATGAATTCACAATCTAATAGTGGGGTCGTAATCCTTAAGGATCATAAAAAGTACAGAGGATCATCAATAACAAAAATGTACAAATAACATCAATACTAGTTATATCTTCTTACTTGTGGATGTTGCGTTAAAAGGTTTGGTAAGATTGCTTTCTTCATTGAATTTAACTGGTCAACTAACCCCGGAATTATCAGCTTTGGAACAGCATACATCAGTGGGAGATCCTTGGATGTGTAGCAGAGCACGTCTAGGTCAAAATCAACTACCAGCAGTCTTGCCCCTTCCAGAGCTGAAATAAAAAAAAGTTGAATTTCTGATGTTGGCCTCTACAATAACATTATGTAAGTTATAACAATCATATTCCAAAAAGTAATAATTTTAAGTGTCAAGAGGTTTAAGTCAATACCCGGGAAATATCCTGCAACAGGAGCTGTGGATTTTGTGGGATTAACTGATTTGTTATGCAGAAGACTCACTTGGATTGTATCTGCATTCTAAGCAGAAAGATGTTTTAAAAAATGAATGGAGTTGCGATTTCCAAGGCTGCTTGTGAAAGCAAGGCCAGACGAATTTGCAAATAAAGATGGAACAATTTAAATTGCCACACAGTTCCAACTTGCAAATTGCCAGAGGAACTACATATGCTTCCTTTTACCTCTGCAGGAGTAACTTTTGGAGAAGATATGCTTTTCAAACAAAAGTCTCTACATGTCGATATTTTTGCATCAGAATCTTGAGAAGCTTCTTTATCCACAAGCTTGATATCAGAGAGATCTATATTAAAATTCAATTCTGTACCACGAAGAATGACAGAGTCAGGTGCTTCTAAAGAATCTTTGCTTAATCTCTCTACCATGAATACAGCATGTGGATCTTTGATTTGGGAAACAGCTACTTCAACAGCACGGAAGTACATCTTCTCTGCATCTGAGGGACAGTGACTAAATTAAACCCTGTGACTGAAATTTTTTTGAATGTAATAAACACGTAATCCCAGCAGAATTGACCTGTGGCTAGATATAGCTACCTAAAAGTAGAAATTCAAGAGTAGACCATGAAAGAAAACAAGAGAACAAGAAACGAACCAATAACCATTTATCAACTAGTTTGCAAGTAGCATACCACTCAACTCATAAAGCCTTCAACTTTGATGACTTAATTCAACTCAACCATACAGCCTCTATCCGGAGTAATCTCATTGTTCAAATCATCATTAGGTCTGAAATTTCATTTTTCACCAACCACCCTAATCCGTAAACTTCTCATTCTATACTGATTCAGCCTCCCAATCACTTATACTTCACCCTAAATGTTAACAAATTTCCTTAACCACTCTTATTGTATTAGGTGTAAATGTTTCTTTCAGCATTTTCTAGTTTTGATACTTTTGCATGTTGATTACTTGGTTCCAGGTTCCAAATGAAATGGCTAGGAGATAACATCCAAGATCATAACAAATTACAGTTCAAGAAATAAGGAAAGCAGGTGAAAGCATGCCCTTCTATTTCTTATCTCTCACTGAGATTGTTTGAAGTTTGTATTCTTTGCAGTTAAATGCTAATTGAGGTTATCCATGCAGATCTATCTAGGTGAACCATAAAGCCACAGACAAATGAAATCTTTTCACTGATCATATGTATCTATTTTTACCATCTCCTATAACAAGGAATATGAGAAGTACTAAACTGCAAATAACGTTCCTGTTTGTTAATTACAGACTTCAGCTATTTTACTATTAATATTTCTTTTGTAAAATAGAAAAAACAATGACTTGTGAAGACACATCACCAAAGTTATACTTACCAGAACGATTATCTACAGGAATACAAAATGGCAGCCTCATGGGAAGCTTGCATCGAACCAAACAACCCCTCTCCCAAATATACTTTTCGGGATTATCTTCATAAACAACAGAAGGAACAGATTCTATTACTTTTGAATTTCCCCTTCTTGAAACAAAAAATTGAACGTCACCGGTATCTGAAGCGACTGCTCCAATAATTTCATGATTCCTCGATTTTTTTCCATTAGAAAGAAGTTTCCTCAATTTACGAGCAGCATTAATAGCCTCACCAGCAGATTTTTCAGGATCAGAACTAGAGTTTCCAGAAATTAACGCTCCGATCACATCAAATCCTTTCAATAGGAGAGTCCGAATATCGTCTGCTCAAATTATTAGAAAATGTTTTAATATCCACTCTAAAACAAAGAGATGCAAATGCGAAATTAAATAATAACATAAATTCTGATTTTTCTCAAGAAGCAGAGGGAAAAATACCTGATTCTTTTTCATAATCCGGGGAGGAAGAATTTTCAACATTGTGAATACATCTGAAGGTGGAGACGATGGTAAAAGGCGGGAAAAAAGGGGATCCGAACAGCCATTGGAGGCCTGGTTCTTTCCTGGTGAGTTGTAGCTTGGAGCACAGAACTCTTACACAATCCATAGCTCCTAATTCCTGCTAAAACGACGCTTCTCGTCAAGTAGAGTGGTAGCGGTAGTCCGTCCGTGCGTTGTTGAAATGGCAGTTACCGGCGGGGGTTTGTTGGTTATTTGGCATTTTGAGCTTTAATAGTTGGTAATAGGCTTCCAGAGCCTTTGGGCCGAAAATTGTAGTATGGCTTGAATTCGGTTCGGCTACTGTATTTTCTCTTTTTTTTTTTTTTTTTTTTTAAGAGAAGGGTATTTTAAATTCCAGCACCCTAACAAAAAAATTTTATATAATTTTTGTTTAAAATTTTTGGTTAATACTTATTTACATACCTAAATACAAATATTTGAGATTTAATAATCCTGGTGTTTGAATGTCTTCTTCTCAATATAATCAAGTGTTTATTTCCATCAGCTTAGTTAAATTGCAAATTTCTGCTTGGTTTTGCTTTAATTTGTAAAATAAATTCACCTCCTCTTTTATTCTCTCAATGAGGTTATCATTTATTTTTCAGAGATCAGACCATTTTTTATTTATTTGTATATTTAGAAATTTAAGTACTCACTGAAACAAGAATGAAAATCGTAGCACAAAAAATTTAAAACATGTATCATATATTGTCCTTTATAGGCTCCAATCCAATGAAGTATGAAACATTCAACGAGACCACAAAATTATGCATCATTTTCATATATACAAACAAAAATTATATGGACAGCTTCATGCCTTATTTGGCAGACGCACAGGGAAGAACCCACCTAACTATCGGAGATCTTTGTTGATTAGCCAACTGCCAAGCCTGCACCACCATTCACAGTTCAAGTTAGCTTTTATTTTCTACTTATTACTTACTATCCTGGATGTGTTTCTGACTTGCCAGAATTCAGAATCTAAAAGCATCAATCATACAAATCATCTTTGTTTTTGGAGAACGGGGAAATGAAATTATCGGCAGATATAGATTTGCACAAAGAATGAAGCCAAATACATGAACTCATTGGCTTCTATATATGCGCCTTACCTTGATGGGCAATGTGGGAGTTCTCCAACAAAGTGTTACAGAGTCCTCCTTTAGCCTGCCAAGAGAGAGTAACAATGAGTTCAGTGAGGACTATTTCTTCTGTAGACATGGGATAACAAATTTCCTGAATCTAGAACAATCAGCCAATAAATTCTAAATTTTTGTGGTGACATCTCTTGCAGAATAAAATTTGACAATTTAAACTGGTCTTTATGACAAAATGACCAAGTTCGTATACAAAATTTTCATGTTGGGAAAATAATATTCTCCTTTCTCTGATTTTCTCATGCATGTATTATATGCTTCTAGAGCAAAAGCCGAAAAACAATTTTCGCTAAATTTTATTTTTAGTAACTTTTTCTTCATACTATAGTCTATAGTATGAATGATTGAATAAGATCTGCATGAAACAAAAGAAAAATGGAGCAGTACAATGTAACTTGAGATGGAAAATGCTAGAAGATACATTACCCATCCTCACAAACAGAGTTGTTGATATAATTTTTGCTACTGAAGATACTAGTATCATTGGTGCCATCATATGTTTTGAAGTTTTGCTGCCCACCGATGGAGAGTGCAAGCCTGTCTTCTTGATTACCTGTCCAAATAACTCGTGAGTTTTCAGAAGAATGTAACCTCTTTTGGAGCCTGAAACTTCTAGGAAAACAGTTCGGCTGGTCTTCAGTCTCCTGACCACAGTAAATCTCATATCCGAGGCTGCTTCCATCTTGCTTTGAAGAATCAATTCCATATTCAGGAGTTTTTGATGTATTATCTTGTAATGATCTGTGGGAAGAACTTGTCCCTATGCTCAGGATATTCCCTTCATTATTTCTCAAAGCTCTTACCACTTCCATTCTGGGATAGGCATCATGTGGCATTTGAGATCTACAATCAGAAGGACAAGCTAAAATAGCTGAACCCCTTATGATAGGCTTTTCAGAGATATGATCACAACAATTTGAGTCATTTCTGCATTCCATAGGCAAGTGTGACTTATGATGCATTCTACGGGAACAGCTAAACAACCTAAAAGACAGTTTCCTCAGTTTCATACACTTCGATTCAGGAGCACAGAGTGCCAGATTAATTCGGATTTCCACATTTCGGCCCAAAATTGACTGTAGGGAACTTGCTATCATCTTCCATGACTTCTCAGCCTTGGATGCATAGTCAGGATGGTGAAACTCCAATTCTGCTACAGCCAGATCTGAAATAATAGTTTTTGTTCAGTCACTGCTTGTAAAACTGAAAAACCACAAATACTCTTAAGACAGTATATGAAAGAAAAATACTTCAAATATACATGCAATAGTTTGAGTTAATGGGGACAAAGAAGCCTTAGGAATTGAAAGGTACCTGTACCTTGATTAACACAGAGAGAAGACAATTTCCCTTGTTTCCTAAGAAGATTCTTGAGTGAATTTGATTGGCACAATTCTGTAGCTTTCTTCCAAATGGATTCCAATGATGCTTTACAATCCTCTTGCATCATCAATTTATGTGACTTACTATCATCACAAGAACAAGGGAAGAGAACTTTCAAGCTCTCCCCCGTTGATGAAGTACTGCAAAAATCAACATCTGCATCCAAATGAACAGGGAATTCAACTTTGTTATGATTTCTCCAGCTGCTATGAAAATGGAAAAAAATAACAGAATAAGGAAAGAAAAATGTCCTCAATAGTCGATAGCAAATTGATCAATGTCCTGACCTCTGTCCTGCACATTTCTCAAAGAAGGCTTGGGATCATTTGCATCCAGGGAAGAACATTCTGGAGAACTCAACTGTAGAAGAGCTACAGTGAGCCATGTGCTTTGATTTTTGGACATCCGTAGTTGTTTCTCAGTTTCAGAAAGTATTTTCAGTGCATGACTCAGCCTTTGCAAATCCAGCTCAGCTATAAAATAAACCACACAACAATTAGCATATGTCTCCAAACAAAACTAAAAAGCAAATGAAAGAGAGGAAATAAAAGGTATCTGCAACTTGTTGAAGATAGAAGTTTGAGAATATTCAGTTATTGTTATCTTCTTTTATCATCAATATCATTCCTCCATTAATACAACAGAAGCCTTCTATATTCATCTATTTTTTTCTGTTGTATTTCCTTATTTAATAATCTCTATCAACAAACAACAACTATTAACAAAATGTTATAACTGGATATATATTGAAACATATGTTACTTACTAGCATGCCTCCTTGAAAAATTTCTTCTAGCTTCAGAACGATTTTCTTGGCATTTATCAGCAAGTATATCCATTATGAGATTTGCCAGCTGAGTAACTAGTTGCATGGGACCTATCCTAGATCTCATTAACTCTCTGGCCCTTATAACTGTATTTGATGTGTCAGATGACAATGCAAGATCCAGTAAATCAAGCAATTCATCATCAGAAACAACTCCAATCTGCATAAGGATAAGCTTATGTTATTTGGGTAAGTAAGAACAGATAAAGAACTTTTTCTGAAATCAAAATGTAAGCACTCACAAGGTCATAGGCCAAGGACATTTTGATTTTTTTACCAAGCAAACTCAGCTGATCAAGCATCATTTCTGCATCTCTAACCGAACCACTGGACTTAGCAGCAATGAAGTCTAACCCATCCAGATCAAATTCAATACCCTCTTCAACACAAATACTTCTCAATCTAGCAGCAATATCAGAATCTTTTATCTTTGGAAAATGATATCTTTGAGACCGAGTTATTGCACTTCTTGGAAGTTCATCTAAATCTGGTGTGATCATCACAAAGATGGCATGACGAGGAAGATTCTCTAGGCTGTTCAGAACAGTTCCCCAAGCCTCTCCCTGTAACAAATGACATTCATCAAGAATGAAAACCTTGTAACGTGATGAAATTGGAGGAACTGATGCATTCTTGATTAGGGATCTAATCCTTTCCCCTCGATTAATTCTCGCTGAATCCAATTCTCTCACATCCCTACTTCTTCCAGAAAAGAATGAAATGCATTCTCTGCAGAGCCCACACGGTTTATACTCTTCCAATGAGAGGCAATTTAGCGCAGCAGCAAAGATTCTGGAGGCTGAGGTCTTGCCAGTACCACGGGGACCATGGAAGATATACAAGGAGGCTATCCTTCCTTTTGAAATAGCACCTAAGAGAGCCTTTGCAACCACATCTTGTCCCACCAATTCATCAAAAGATTTTGGCCTGAACTTCTGATTGAAACTTCTAGGAGTTTCATTTGCAATGAGTTTCCGATTCCTCTGCTGATTGGATGCTGTCTCAGCAACATCCTTGAACAATAAGGGGCGACCTTCTGCATCAGAATATGGATATGATTCTTGGAATCTAGGGGTTCTATTCCAGCAGCAGCTAATTCCACACCCGCGATCATTTTGGACCATGAAATCAGCTTCTTCATTAGCAAGGAATGACATGTTATGGCTTGATAAAGCATCGCTTATAGATAGGCATGGACTACTTAGACGACTCAAAACATCACCCACCATCCCAGAAGATTTGACTTGATTTTTGTGAAGGGATTTCTTTCTTGATGTAGGCTGGTTAATGCATTCTGCCATTGGTGATCCAAAAATCAGTTCATTATTTGAATCCACATCCTCCAAGCAATTACTTAAAGGTGTAGTGCATGCCAATTCTAATCCTTTGTCCCTATAGTTGCCATAATATCTTCCACTTAATGATTTGGCTCCATAAATATCTTCCTGGTTTAGGCTACAAGTATCCGATCCTTCGAGCTCCACCCTCCTAATAGGAGCTCCTGCATTTTCAGCCCTACTTGAATTCTCATATGAGTTTAACAGCTTGGATTTTTCCAAATCACACTGCAGTGCAAGATGATCAACTTCTTCATAATTTTTTCTTCTAGGACCATTTTTTTTAAATCCTGCAAGACCATTATGTTCAGACCCACCCTGTTGACAATCATTCGCAAATTGCAAGGAAACCTCATTATTGGAATTGGTTTCCCAATTCCCATTTTCTAGTAAAGCAGAGAATTTGCTCATGGAATTAGTTGACGGATCCCTCAAAGACCTCACCCTTCTAAGTGCTATAAGAGTCCTTGAGATGGGAATGTCAACCGAATGCCGTCGACCATCCATCATCTCTTTTCCACTTCAAATATTAAGAATCAAAGAAATTTTTTTTTCCCTCTCTGCAAAGTCAAATTCAGAATCCACCATGATAAGAGAGCTGCATTTCTAAACTGAAATAACTAAACATATGAACAAGCATTTAGGATAAGCAAGAAAATGTTGAAGCTTGAACGACATAAATGTTTTATGTTTATGTGTGTATTTATCTCATCCAGTTGCCAAGTCTAGATTAAGCAAAACATGGAAACTTCAAATCATTTCAAAGACCAATAGAACAGTTGAACAATCTATAATTCATTCACTGAATACCCCGAATCCTTCACAAATACGAAACTGCATTATACATAGGAAGCTAATAAACTACAAAAGAAAAAGCACTGCGTTCTCTTTTGCATCTCAAAAACATACTAATTAAGTTTTTTAAAAATAGAAAATAAAACGGTATTCAGAATATGCAGAAAATAAATCGGAACCAAAAAAGATTTTGCTTCCATCACAAACAATGCATAACTGTAGAATGTAGAGAAGTAGTACCTTTTAGTTACCTCCAACAAAAAGCACAATCAGAGAAACACATTCCCATTTCCTACGGAACAACGCTTATAAACAAGACAAAAGCAGCAAAAACCTCAAACAACTCCCATCTCTCTCTCTCTCTCTCCTCCCATAGTCCAAAACACACAGAGAACGACACACATAAATAAGCATAACGGAAAGAATCCAAGGAATTCAATACAAATAAAAAACAAAACGAATGCGAAAGACAAATTTGAAAACCCCTCAAACCTGCAAATAGAAACGTCCATATAATCCAGAGCTTGCTTCGATGTCAACGAAATTTTAAAAAAGAAAAAAAAAATTCAACAGCGTAAAAGGCGGGATACCGGAAAACAATAAAATAAATTAAAATCGCAAACCCTAGAGCCCGGGTCTCGATGGCTGAGCTGAGCTTTGAAATGTAGTTCGACAGGCTACGAGAAATAGCAGTAGTAAAAGTAGTAGTAGCAGCAGCAAAAGAAGAAGAAGAGTGATGATGGGGTTGGGGATAGAGAGAGCGGAGGTAAGTGGCAAAGTAGTAAATGCCATTAATGAGTGAGGGTGGTAATAAACAAGGGACCATTGTCAGAAGTAGAGAGACAGCGGGTGCAGGAAATATAGAAAAGAAAATTATTTTCGATGAACAAATTCTTGTTCCCTGTTGCAGAGATGCAGCAGAGCGAGAGTCTCGACTAAAGAGCTTAGCAGGAGGGCATTTTAGTAATTAGATAATACTCTAAGTTAGTTGGTTTTTGGGTTTAAATCAGAAAGATCGGTCGAGCGACCGCAATATTTAATACTCACAGTTTTGGCGCGTGGAAGCAAAACGTATATAAGGAATCGAAAGTCCAGACAATAGATAGAATCTCACGTGCTTAAGAGGATTTTAATTTTCAGGGAGTATTTAATAGTTAATACTCCCTTGACTCAGCAGTTTTTAGAGCCTAATAAATCATTAATTTAGACGCTGAATTCCTTAATCCAATCCTGCACTGCATAGATATTTGAAAAAAAACAATTAAATCGAAATTTTTGCTTATAGGGTTTATTAAAAGATGTAATATAAAAAAATTACAGGACACTTTTATCAGAACAAATAATGCCATTTAATTAAAGAAAATATGTTGAATCAATTACAAAGAAATGATTAAAATTTTGCATTTTATTTTTAAATATAATAATGTTGAGTTGGTGTAGTGTATATAATTATTGGTAATGAAGGGCATGATGGGCTTACAAGTACAACGTTCCTTGCTTATGAATTAACAGTAGTTTCTGTTTGCAGCGCAATAACTAAGCATATCTATGCAGCAGCTCCCCATCAATAACACAATAATGCCTCAGTCATTGCTTGTTCTGGACTTCGTTCAAAATTCAGACATTCCGCGCCTTTATAAATTATTATTATTATTATTATTATTATTATTATTATTATTATTATTATTATTATTATTATTATTATTATTTAGAACAAAACAATTTTTACTTAATTTTGATTTTTATTCTTAAATGATAATTATAGACTATAGTTTTGTTTATGTATTTTCATAAATCATATAATTTAGTCTTTATATTTTTAAATTTCAATCTTTTTTATTTAAAATGTGATAAGAAAATGTAAATATACTCATCTATATATATATTATTTCTATAACAAACATATGGACTAATAAATACTTGTTATTCATTAAATTTAAATTATACATTTGACCAATTATTACAATTTGGCTCTAAAAATAATAATTTTTTAAACTATTTAGTAGTTTTATCCTTACTTTTAAAAATATTATATTTTAAAAAAAATAAAGACTAAAAATATAAATATTAAATCATATAATATGTAAAAAATACATTAAGTAAAATGCTTTAAATCAATTAATTACAAGAAAATATATCTCAACTAAGAATATTATAGACTAAATTGTTGGCAACAACATTCCCCTTTGCTTATAAACTAATTAACATATGTTCCCTAAAAAAAACTTTACTTCCAAACTACTAGTAGTATAGCAAATAGCCTACTTTTAACTGATTTTCTGTATTCCTATTTTTCATATTTATATATATATATATATATATATATATATATATATATATATATATATATATATATATATATATAATTGAATAAAGTTAACTTTTCCCCCATTTACTCAAATTATCTCTTACAGTATCAGAGCTATAATAAACTCCAACGAGTAGATTGTTTTTCAACACCCACAGTTTCCAACATGTCTTTCACTTGCCAACTCTGATAACACCACCAGCTCTAATATTGTAGTGCAATTTAACCCAGACTCACATTCACCTATCAAACTCATAAGCAGCAACAAACAATTTCCGACAACTATTTCATCGTCCAATAGTCATTTGTCCACAAGAATTTTGGTACTAATAGACTTACGAGTTTTCAAAAATTTTAGTTTAAAAAATGAGCTAAGGCATGAAAAAGAAAGGAAATTTTAATTTTTAGTCCTCAATTGTTTGAACAAGATACAATTTGGTCAAAAAAAATTATATTTTGTCATCTACACAAATGCGTATGATTCATGTACCGGAATGTGAGATGTCAATTTGTTGAAGACGCACAAACTTAAGTTAATGTGCAAATGTTATTTGTTAATTTATATATTTTCCAAATATATCAGGCCCTTTTGTATCCTTAATAAATATTTAACTTATTTTTTTATGTTTAATTAGATAACCAAAAATTATAAATAATTTATTTGTTGGATTTTAATTAACCTAACCAAAGCTAATACTTATTTCACAACCAAAAGCAAGTACACGTGAACTCCACAAATTTACCACCACAATAAAACCAACCCAGGCAGGTTTCACATGCCCGAACCGCTAAATTAACCCTGCTCACATGCATCCATCTAGAACTAGTCCCTTATCAGATTTTGAACCAGAGGCAAGTGAAAACTGAAGAAGTCAAATAAGTGAAAGGAGCGGTCCACTTTGGGTGAAAGATTCGCCTACACCTAGTAGCCAAAAAGCTGTTTCAAAACAGACTCAGCTTTCGCTAGGAGATGCAAAGCTTCTTCACTGATCCAGGCCTCTGTGTGTAGTGTACAATTTTACTAATACTGTACCTTTAAACCCCACGCCTGAACGGCGCTGATTGCGACTTCTCTTCCACTGTCCCCGTGGCTGCCTATTGTATTGGCCTTTTGCTGTTGCGGAGCCACCTCAGTTATCTGTATTTAATACATGGCTTTTTGACAGACAACTCCCTGTCGTTTTTACTGTACATGGCAATAGTAATCATGGCGACGGTAAATAATTACAATTTGCTCTGTTTATTTATTTACGCAAATTACTTTCTCCCTTTCGGTCTCTCCATAAAAAGAAGTTTCCATTCTAATTTTTTATTTTCAGAAATGTTCAACAAAATTTTACTTTTTCAAAACAAATCCAAACCTATAAAAAGTTCATTTGTAAAAAAATTTATATTCAGTCTACCAATTAAAAATTAATTTATAATGAGTTTATGACTATAAAATAGATCATTTTATAAGTTCCAAAGTAAAATCTTACTGTAATTGGTTGGTAGCAATTTCAAAGGAAGTACTGTTTTTCACCATTTACGAATACATCCAGTTTGAAAGTAAAATAA